>WAAG01005992.1:116484-139738 GCA_013390105.1 Tichodroma muraria
AAAAAAAAAATCCTTCGCCTAGAGGGCAGTGGAACAATTTTGACTTTAAAAAGAGAGCGAGACAGAGAGAGCGAAGTGAGCGTTAACAACTCCTGATCCAGTCCCTGGGCATTCATTAATGTTTCATGGCGCTTTCAATTATTGCCTCCTCTGCCACTGCCGTCATCTGTCTCTTCAAATCGACGGTATAATAACCACTCAAGCAGAAATCCACTCTGCTGTCTGCCCGCCACTCCCTTCCCAGCCTCCGCAGCTCCCTCTCTCCCAGCTTTTCATGCGAGCCTCGCACAACTCTCGCTGGAAATGCCTGAGCCCCTCAGCCTGGCTGGGGACAGTGTTCGGGGGGACATGGGGACCTTCCTGACCGGGGTCAGACTTTTATCCCCCCCACCGAGGGGTTCTGCAGCTGGTTTGGGGTCGTGCTCTGGGGCACAGGGTGATCTGACACCCCAACCTCAGGCACTGAGCCCCAGAGCCTGGGTGCACCCTTAACCCCAACATGACTCTAACCCTAAATGCACCCCACCCGCAGCACATCCACCCAGCAGCGCCCAGGCCCGTGTCCTTGGTCAGGAGACACTGCCAGCACCGCGTGTCCCACACATCCACCCACACATTCACACCCCCAGCCCTCTGCACCCACCCGCCCGCCCTGAGCCCTGCCCGCACAGCCCCGGGCTCGGCCCCGACCGCTCCGGCCACAGCGCTCCGTCCCTCCCCTGCACTGCCACCTGAGCTCTTCCAGCTCACGGGAGAGCCCCAGGGCAGGTGTGGTGTCCACCTGCTCCTGGGTGTCCCCAGTCGGGGAGGGGCAGGGATGGAGCAGTGCTGGAGCGGGAAGGAAACTCTGAAGCAGAGTCTGTCCATGCATTTCCCTGCAGGTTGTCCCTGGCTCAGGCAGGGGAGGCCTCAGAGGATGGAGAGGGGGGAGAGGCAGCTGGAGCACCACATTTCACCTGCCCAGCAGTGGAACCAGATCTCAGCTCAGCCTTTCCATGCCTGGATGCAGTCACAGAATGGTTTGGGTTTGGAGGGACCTTACAGATCATCTCATTTCAACCTCTCTGCCATGGGCAGGGACACCTTCCACTGTCCCAGGATGCTCCAAGACCCATTCAGCCTGGCCTTGGACACTCCTAGGGATCCAGGGGCAGCCACAGCTTCTCTGGGCAACCTGTGCCAGGGCCTCCCCACCCTCCCAGGGAAGAATTCCTTCCTAAGATCCCAACAAAATGTACTCTCTGATGGTTTAAAGCCATCCCCACTACTCTCACATCTGCCAGCACCAAGGCTGCAAACCTCACACAAGCCCCATAAATCTGATATTTGCCTTGGTCCTCCCAAACTCTGTGTCCCTGCACTCAGCACCTCAGGGTGAAGGAGCCAGAGCTTTCCACCCAGGGCAAGGATCCATGCAGGACCAAGTGGGTTCCCAGCTGCTCTGCCCAGCATCCCCCAGCCTGTCCAGACACATTTTGGCCATCTGGGATGGGAGGAAGAGCTCGTGGCTTCCACCACAGACTGTGATGGACCCAAACCACCCCATTTCGAAGCCAGTGCTCCTGCTCAGGAAAATAAAAGCATTTTGCTCAGATGAAGTCGTGTCCTTCAATCCCACCCCGGAATTCACACCTCGTGGAGGTGTTGGGACTCTGCACTTTTAAAACACTTAATATTTTTCTCAGAATGGAAATAGTGTTGATATGTCAAAATTTCCAGTGGGATATTCCCTGTGTGACTGTCCTTCCTGGGCTGGGATTTATTGCTGACAACTGAATCGCCTACGTCTCGTTGTATTATCAGACAGCCCTTCCTGGACACCCAGTTCGGGTGTCTGAGGATGCTCAGGGGTGGACCAGGGCCACCTGGAGACCTGGTGGCAGACGGGCACACAGGGGCTGGGCAGTGTAGGGACAGAGCAGGACTCCACACTCGTTTTGGCCATCTCAGTGGCCGGGCTGTGCTGTCAGGATGCCATTCCTCCCAGGACAGGAGTGCCCAGCCAGCTCCCAGCCCCCTCGCTGGGCTCCTGCCACCTGCACTCCCAGCTGCTCCTAGCAGCTCCAGCTCTGCCTGCTGTGGGAATTCTGGAAGCACAGAGCTTCTCTCCTGCTCTGGTTCCTCCTCCCTTCCTCCCCCTTACCCCACCAGGCCGGTTTTCCTTTTGAATCTTGCTTCTTCCTTTCCTGGAGCTCTCCTGGCTGGAGCAGGGCTGGAATGAGGAGAGCAGGGACTTGGCCCCGGGCAGTGGCTGGACTCGAGGTGCTGGGATGCTCAGGAATGCCCCAGCAGGAGTTTTGCTCTCTCCTTTCTTTCCCTGGCCCTTGTAAGGATATTTCAGAGCCCCTCTGATGGGAGCCAGATGTGCCGCAGATATTTGTGCTCACAGAGCACTGCTCTTTCTCCTGCACACCCTGAAGGACACGTGGGGGTTTTGGTGACACCACAACCAGCAGCCACAGCCTCTGGTCATGGGGTTGTCATTGTCCCCTCCCACACCCTGAGTGTGCCCAGGCCCCGTCCAGCCTGGCCTTGGGCACTGCCAGGGATCCAGGGGCTGCCACAGCTGCTCTGGGCACCCTGTGGCAGGGCCTGCCCCACATCACAGGGAGGAATACCTCCCCAATATCTGATCTAAATCTACCCTCCATCAGCTTAAAAACCATTTCCCCTTGTCCTGTCCCTCCAACCCTTGTCCTCAGTCTCTCCTGGAGCCCCCTCAGGCCCTGGCAGGGGCTCTGAGCTCTCCCTGGATCCTTCTCCAGGTGAGCATCCCCAGCTCTCCCAGCCTGGCTCCAGAGCAGAGGGGCTCCAACCCTGTGATTATCTCAGTGTCCTCCTCTGGACACATCCCCACAGGTCTGTGCTTTTGGTAGTGTCCTTCACCCAGCAAGGCTGTCAGGCACCATCCCTGCAGATCCAGGTGGGAGCTGTGCCTCCCTGCCCCTGTAGGACCAGGAGCTGAGCCCACTCGTGTTTCTCCACATGCTCCCACCATCAGTGTGATCCCTCAGAACCTGAGCAGGCCCAAATTCCCCGTCAGTGACTCCCCCTGCAACGTCCAGCCCATTCCGTGGAGCAATCAGCCACACACCCTGTGCTCCATCGCTCTCCTGCCTCTGAGCAGCACCCAGCCCAGCCTCCTTCCCCACACACCTGCACACAAGGTGGGCATCGCCCCGGTGCGTATTTCCCTCATGTGCCCTCCTGCATGCCCCGGCAGGGGGACCCAGGGGAGTGCAGCCTACCCAGGATCACAGCACAGCCCCATCCCTGCGCTCCCAGCGCTCGCTGGGATGTGGTGTCCAGCCCTGGGCTCCCTCCCGGGTGCAGGTGGTTGAAGAGGGGCAAGAACAGGGTTTTGTGTTCCCAGCACGTTGGAACTGTGAGTGGCAGGCGCCAGGGGCTGTTTCCTGGCTGGCCTCAAGGTGTCCCGGAGGGAGGGCTCAGTGCCCCAGAGCCACACTCGGCACCCAGGCCCAGCACCAGCCTCCTCCTCCGGGCTCCAGTTTTGCTTCCCATCCCCGGGCCGGTGCCGCTGTTCACAGCTCATTGTGCAGCACAAACCTCAGCGAGGCCGGGTGACATTTGAGAGCCGGCGGTGGGGACGGGGGCCGGCGGCGTGGGGGGAACCCAGCACTGGCAGCAATGCCAAGCCTCCAAGAGCCCACGGCAGAGCTCCTGATCCGGCTCCTTGGAGGTGACCTGACGAGCCAGGAGCTGCTGCTGAAGCCCAGGACAGGAGGGAGGCCCAGGCTGAGCACCCCAGCTCGGGCCTGTGCATGGGGGCTGGCACTGCCTCTCCCCCTCCTCCGCTTCCCCCCCACCACTCACACACTCCCCCTCTTTCTCCTAATCCCCACAAATGCTAAGATATTTAAATGTGGTATTTTCAAATCTAATCAGCGTTCCAAAGCTGTGCTGCCGCCACTCAAATTTAATTTGATCCATTTACCAACTTTGTGGTGCATCTAATCAAAGAGAAGGAACAATTAGGTTAATGTCAGGGGTCACTTGGCAGCTCCCGCTCAGCCACGGCAGGCGTCACAGCAAGGCCAGCCCTGGGGGACAAAAGCAGGAGCGTGGGGGCTCTGGAGCCCGGGATGGAGGTGGCTGCAGGGCTGGAGTGTGTCCTGGGTCTGGCACATCCCAGTGTGACTCAGGGGAGCAGCCTGGCCAGGATGATGGGCTGTGCTCCAGAGCGAGCAGGACGTGGACAGCCCGGGCCAGACTCGTGTGAGGGTACAGGCAGCTCTTGTCCCGTGTGTCCCCAAGGCTGTCCCGTGATGGCCAAGGACTGCTACTGCTGCTCTTATAGCTCAGTGCACAATAATCCAGACAATCCGAGCTCTGATCCGCTCCCACATCCACGTGTGGGCTCTGGATGGGACTGGGAGAGGCTCAGGGAGAGCGAAAACTCAGCCGAACTCTTCCCTGCCTTAACCAAAGCTGCACATCGTGCCCGGGGTGAGACCCCTCTGGGTCAGACTGGTGTTTGCCAGCTGGTGTTGGGCAAACCAGACTGAGTGAGAAGGACCTGGCAGGGTCTCGGTGCAGGCAGAGCTGACAAGCCCAGGACTGTGGGCCGGGATCAGTCCTGATCTCAGGGCTGGAGATCAGGGAGTTCCAGGACACCAGGGCAGAGCAAGGAGCCCCATGGGGCTGGGGACCTTTCTCCTGCCTTACTGGGGGTTATGGCTCTAAAAACAGAACCCCTACACAATAAAATCACAGAATCCCAAAATGGTTTGGGTTGGAAGGGACCTGGAAGATCATCTGTTTCTAGCCCCCCTGCCATGGGCAGGGACACCTTCCCCTGGAAGGTGGAAGAACCATGATGTGCCTGATCTCACATTCTGTCTGTGCTCTTCACTCTCGTCAGGAAATGAAGGAGATGACAATGAAGGGAAAGTGACCTTGGTGTCATATTTTGTAGCCCCAACAGGAGCAGAGCAAGGGTCCCTCCCTCCCTCCTCTCCACCCGAGCACACACCGTGCCTTGCCTTGCTCCTGCAGCCTCAGCCCACCCCTCAGCCACGGAGATCTGCCTCTGTGGGTGTTTGTGGGGCTTGGCTTCAGTTGCCCCCAGTCCCCAAACTCTGAGCTCGCTGCAGGGTCCCTGTGGGGTGGAGCTGAGGGGACAGGGTGGGGACCATGAGGGAGACAATCAGGCCAACAGGACCAGCAGCTGCAGCACTCGGGGAGGGACAGAAAGGGGACAAGCTCTGGGCAGATGACTCGTTTCTGGTTTTAACATCTTCTTTGAAAGACTGAAAGAAGTGACTGCAGCTCCTGCCGAGGGCAGCTCCGGTCTCTGCTCCCCGGGCCAGGTGCAGCACCCAGGGCACGGCTGGGGCTGGGCCAGGGCAGGCTCAGGCTGGAGCTCAGGGCAGGTTCTTCCCCCAGAGGGAGCTGGCACTGCCCAGGCTGCCCAGGGAATGGGCACGGCCCCGAGGCTGCCAGAGCTCCAGGAGCCTTCGGGCACCGCTCCAGGGATCAACAGGGTGGGGTTGCTGGGGGGTCTGGGCAGGGCCAGGGGTTGGATCCATGATCCTGTGGGTCCCTTCCAGCCCTGGACATTCTGTGGATCTCTGATCTCAAGTGAAGGAGAGGCAGCTGTGGTGAGAGGTGGCACTACTGTCCCCTCATCCCTGCCACAGCCCAGAGGGAGGGGAAGCAGCTCAGGAGACATAAGGAGGGTTTTGGGCACCCCTGGAGTGCAGGGGGTCATCCCAAGGATTGGTACCCACAGTCCTTGCCAGCACCAGCACCTCCCAGCAGAAGTGCATCGTCCTCCAGCTGCAGCGTTGGGGAAGTCCCTGCTCTGAGCTGGGGTGGAGGTCTGGGAGCATCAGGTGTTTAACTTGAAATGGACTGAAGTGGAAAATAAGCTCTTTTCCCATGGAATTCCTTACCCAAACTTTAACTGCTGCAGCAGAAAAGCCTCAATCCCTCAAAACCACAAGAGAAGAAAAAAAAAAGAGCAAATACAAGAAGAAAGGCTGGGAAAAGCTGGGGCAGAAAACAAAACAAACCTACAGAAAATGGAAATAAAACCCACCCAACTTTTTTTGCTATAATAATACACTTTTTTTTTCAGGATTTTTATTTTCCACAGAAGAAATCCTCTGCCACTCCAGGAGCAGCCCCAGCACCCTGACATGTTCATTCCTAGCACCCCTTCCTCAAGCCACAAGCACAGAATTCCCACTTCACTGCTCCCTGCCAAGGAGACACCCTGGAGATGGGCTCAGAGCTCCTGGCTGGGCATGACCCTCTGCCTTGGCACTGGTAGGATGCCAAGAGGGAGAGTAAGATTCAGGGAAGAGCCCCTTGATGCCCATCCCAAGGGGGTTTTCCATCTCTGGGGAGGAAAGATGGCACACACATTCCCACCACGTCCAAGATGTCAAGAGCACTGCCTGTCCAAGATGTCCAGCACTGCCTGTGCTGGGTGGGGAGGTCAGAGGTGACTCCCACACGTGGCTGTGCTCCCAGTGTGGGGTTTGTGTGTTCCCAGTGCCTGCTGGGCATGGAATCAGCACCTGTTGCTTCTTCAGGTTGGATATCGGGAAATTTCTCCAGTGAAAGGGTGGTCAGGCACTGGGACAGACTGCCCAGGGCAGTGCTGGAGTCCCCATCCCTGGAAATGTTCAAAGCACGAGTGGATATGGCACTTCCTGATGTGGTTTGTGAACGTCAAATTCACAAATGTGGGATTCAGCTCACGTGGGATTCAGTCAAAGGCTGCACTTGATGATCTCAGAGGGTTTTTCCAAACTTACTGGTTCTGTGGGACCAAGACCACTGGGATGGACAGCAGAAGAGGAGTGGGAGTGGAGGCTCAGGGCTGCAGCACCATCCCCCGTGCCTTTCCAATCCCCTCATACCCCAAGGACACACGGGGATAATTCCAGGCCTGAAGCACCCACCTGTGCCCTCCCTGCTCCATCCCACATTCCCTCCCTCCCCAGTGCCCTAAAATCTCCTTTCCCATGGCTGCTGCAGCCTTTCCTGCCCATTCCCCTGAGTGCTTCCCGACAGCAAGGACCCCCCAGGGCTGGGGCACACATGCCATGGGCCATGGCCCCACATTCCCAGGACATCCCTGTGGCACTGACCAGAGCCATGGCCCAGCCTGTGGTGGCTTTCCTCTCCCGCAGGGTTGTAGGCATGGCTCTGCACTGTGATTTAAATACAAATGCTTTGCAATCTGTTGTAGAGCAGGAGTTCTTGGCACAGCTCCCCTGCCCAGGAACTCAGGGCTGAGGCACAGCTGGGGTTTCCCAGCTCAGACCAAGAGAGGAAGTTTGTCCCATGTTCCCTGGAGTTTGTCCCACGTTCCCTGGGGGCTCTGCCCACAAACCTCTGCCTCTGCCCAGCTTGTGTTTGGTGCCATCCCCCACACCTGGGGGGCTGAGCCCTGGAAGGAGAGGAAGGGATGCCCTGGGAAAAAGCAGATTAGGGACAAACCTTTCACACTTATTACTCCTGTGGGCAGGAGGGTGGGGAAGGCACTGTGGCAGGCAGGTGCCCAGAGGCTCAGCCAGGACCTCAGTGCTCCTCACTGTCTCACCGGGGCTGGCCATGATGGGAGCACTGGAAATGCCACTCTGGTCCCTCTGCGATGCCTTCTTTGGGCTTAGTGCCAACCCCAGCCCAGACACCGCCCACCCTGAGCCCTTTCCATCCCCAGGGGGCTCTGGCAGGTATTTTGGAGGTTGTTTTTATCACCTCACCTTCTCCAGAGAGACTTTCCCTCCCAGAGCAGCACCACAGCTCCACACAGCCCCGTGCTCCACGCACCCAGAGACCTTGCATCCCTCATCCCATTTCCTTATGGACCACAGAGGAGCTGGAGCCTCTGTATCACAGGGAAGGCGGAAACATGAAGCTTAACAACCTCCCGGGACCACCTGGGATTTGGATCAGGCATTTCCCACTTCCCTGTAGGCTCCTTCCATCCCCTCCACTGCATGTTGGCTCCCTCCTTGTCCCCTCCACCCACGGCCTGTGTCTGACCCAAGATTGCCTCTCCCTCCCCTCTCCATGTCCCTTCCCCACCTTGAGGGTGCTTTGCCCTTATCAAACACAAGTCACACCCCTGCAGCCCACAGGTGCTTTGTGGGTCTGTCCAGGGAGCGTTTTCCGGCAGGAGGATGGAAACAAGCTCAGCCAAGGAGTGGGAGAGCCTGAACTGCCTGAGGTTGGAGAGACCTTCAGGGGTAGGAAGTTACTGGGGTGCATCCCCTGATGGGATATGCCGTGGAGCTGGGGAGCTGGGGGAAGGTGACATGGGCTGGCAGCATGGGGACCCTCTACTCCTGGGTGTGGATGCTCTTCTCACCGTCTCCCATCCCCTCTCCCTGCTCCTTTTCCCATGTGTCCCTCTCCATAATCCCAATCCCTCTTTGTCATCCCATTCCCTCTCCATCATCTCCTTCCCTCTCCATCATCCCATTCCTTCTTTATCATTCCATTCCCTCTTCATCTTCCCTTTCCCTTTCCATCATCCAATCTTCTCTCCATCATCCCCTACCCTCTTCATTATCCCATTCCCTCTCCATCATCCTATTCCCTCTCCATCATCCCTTCTCACTCCATCATCCCTTGCTCTCTCTGTCCTCTCTTTTTCTATTCATCATCCTCTCCCCTCTCCATCACCCCATTCCCTCTCCATCATCTCCTTCCTTTTCCATCATCCATTTCCATCTCCATCATCACTTTCCCTACCCGTCATCCCATTCCCTCTTTATCATCCCTTTCCCTCTCCATCCCTCCGCTCCCACTCCATCATCCCTTCCTCCCTCCCGTCTTCCTGGGTGCCTCCTCCCTGCCTGGCGCACCTCCCGCTCCCAACCCAGCTCCTCCTGGGCGGGAGGAAAGCTGGGAGGGGCCGGAGCGCTCCCGGGGTCGGGGAGCAGCGGGAACGGCAGCACCAAGGCGACTCCAGGGGGAGAGGAGCATAGCAGGAGTTTCAAAGCTGCCCCCCCGTTTGCTTGCAAGGAGTTAAGTCTGTGATGTGTTGCGTGAGCTCTGATGAGAAGCTGCCTGACATGCAGAGCTGCAATAATGAAACGTAATACACATTAATAGGACCTCCCTCTGTGTGATTGCTTCTGCTCCACTGGCCCCATTGAAGATTTCACTTTTCTTTCAACAGTCAGAATAACAGAATGTGACATTAAGTCTTTTACATGCAGCAATTTATTTTAAAATATTGGGGCACTCAAAACAGTATCCAGAATGTTAAATAAGATATGCATGAGATGGAAATCAGAGCAGCACTGCAGTGAGGAGACAGGAGTCAGGCAGAGCTTCTCGCAGGCTAAGGCAGCTCCACTTTTTTTCTTAATTGCTGTTTAAGGCACAAATAAATGGCTAAGTTGGAGAGAGCTCTGTGTGCAGACCGACGGATCCTCTGAGCTCACAGGTCCACGTGGGGAACCAAGAGCCACTGTTCCCACCTGTCCCAAGGTCAGGGGGATGACACAAAGGCCCTTCTGCCATCCCAGGCCAACGACACAGCACCGAACCTGCCACAGGTCAAGAAGAGCTTGGACAACGCTCTCGTGCACATGGTGGGATCAGAGAATCAGAGGACCATGGGATCACGGAATGGGTTGGGTTGAAAGGGAAGGGACCTTAGAGAACATCTCATTTCACCCCCTGCCATGGAAAGGGACACCTTCCACCGTCCCAAGGTTGCTCCAAGCCCCATCCAACCTTGGACACTGCCAGGAATCCAGGGGCAGCCACAGCTTCTCTGGACACCCTGTGCCACGGCCTCCCCACCCTCCCAGCCAGGACCTCCTTCCCAACATCCCATCTAACCCTGCCCTCTGGCAGTGGGAAGCCATTGCCCCTTGCTCTGACATTCTAGGGCCTTGTCCAAAGTCTCTCCTCACCTTTCTTGTAGCTCCTTCAGGTACTGGAAGGCTGCAGTTATGTCATCCCGAGTCTTTTGTTCTCAAGGCTGAACAATCCCAACTCTCTCAGCCTTTCCTCACAGCAGAGCTGCTCCACCTCTCTGATCATCCTGGTGCCTCCTCTGGACTCTCTCCAGCAGTTCCAGCTCCTTCCTGTGCAGGGTCCCAGTGCTGGGGGCAGCTCTGCAGGTGGGGTCTCACCTGAGCAGGGCAGAGGGGCAGAATCCCCCCTCCCCTGCTGTCCACGCTGGGGGATCAGCCCAGCCCAGGGGGGTTCTGGTGACATTTGTGCCTCTGCCTGTGTCAGAGTATCCCCAGGAGCACTGGTACACAGAGCTCTACATTTCTATTTTGCACATCTAGTGGCTTTATCACCAGCAATCTAAATGAACCTAGAGCCCGTTGCTCCAATAATCTGCATTATCGGTGAATCTGTTGTGGAAGTTCTTACTGAGCTAAGCCAGACTCAGAGTGCTGGATCGGTAAAGCTCAGTCTTGGTGCATCTGTGACCACGAACGAGGCCAGGCTCAGAGTGTGACCCACACTTTTGGTGCAGCTGGGAACACGACCAGACCCGAAGTGCTGGGTTGGCTCTGACCAGAAATGAGGCCCAGCCACACCCAGCCCCTCTCACCTCCGAGGATCACCCAGCAAGGGGGGTTATTTTCTGCCAAATCCCTGTCCTTTCAACACAAACCTCTCCAAGGACTTTTCTCCATGCAAGGGAAACTTCCTCTGCCAGTGCTGCCTTCCTCCATCCTGCCCTGATCCACCAGCCAGGTGAGATGGCACCCTGACAGGCAGGAGCTGTCACGGGGCTGGTGGTTCACCCTGTCCTCGCTCTCAGCAGCCCTTTGTGCACCTCCCTGTGGCTCCCAGCCGGGCTGAGCCCCTTGCTGAGGATTCATTTGTCGCCCATAACTCTGCCCCTCAGCAGCTTCAGGAGCATCTCCAGGTCACAGAGGCAGCAAACTGGGGGGCCAGCAGCCCCCCAGCAGCCCCAGTTCACGGCGAGGGCACCAAGGCCATGGGAAGGCAGGGCTCCCATGGCCTGGCTCATCCTTTAAAGGACACGTCCTTTCAAAGGCCTCTTGGCTTCTGACCTTTCTGCCACGTTTTCAGGGGTTTCTCCGGGAGTCTTGAGCATCACAAAAAACGTTCACCAGCAGCTGAGGCCAGGGAGGGCTGGGGCAGGGGTGGGGAGGCTGCAGACGCCTCCTCCTCACTGCTCCTGACCCAGCCACCCGAGATGGGGCAGAGAAACCCCTCAGTCTCACACCACTGCCCGTTCTCACCTCCCTGGGCAGGACAGATCTGCCTCAGGCAGCCAAGGGCAGAGACATCAGACACTGCCTTGGCCATGGACTCACTTAATCAACTCAGGGAACACAACTGGTGGGGCAAAAACCCCAGGAATGTGATAGGGTGACTGTATCCATCAACATGAAGGCAGAGGGAGAGCAGGGCCTGGAAGATGCCAGCCCTGGGAAGAGAAGGCATGGGCTGGGATGCTGATCAGAGCTCCTGAGAGCCAGCACCCAACACTCCCAGCAAGCTGGAATATCCATCAGAGCCTCTGAGAGAGCTCCCAGCGAGGTGCCAGGGGCCGTGGTGGTGGCTGGACCCAGCTCCTCCTCCCCTTGAGGGGTTCCAGGCTCCCCCTTCCCACCACACTGCCATGGGGGCTCTTAATGGGGTGTCTGTGTGCCCTGGGGGGATTCCTTCACCCTCACAGGGGGTGGGCGAGTTTCAGGGTGCCTGAGGCCTCCCGCCCCCGAGCTGATGGGCAGTGGAAGCCACTGCAGAGCAGGAGCTGGGGTCCTGCAGGTCCCAGTGCTGTGGGAAAGGATCCAAGCAACTTCTCCAAAGCACAGCACAGCCTGAAGTGACTCTGGATGCCACTGGAGGAAAGGCAGAATCAGCTCAGGGCTTTTTCTGCTTTTTCAAGCTGCACGTATGCAATAAAATCATTTTATAACAGCTTTGAAGGACAAAGGCTCTAAGCTGAAGGAGAGGAGGTTTAGATGGGATGTCAGGGGAGCAATTCTTCCCTGTGAGGGTGGTGAGGCCCTGGCATAGAAAAGCTGTGGCTGCCAGTGTCCAAGGCCAGATTGGACAGGGCTTGGAGCACCCTGGGACAGTGGGAGGTGTCCCTGCCCATGGCAGGGGGTGGCACTGGATGAGCTTCCAGGTCCCTTCCAACCCAAACCAGTCTGGGATTCTGTGCCCCCTGATTTCTTCCTCAGTCCTGCACATGCCCTGAGACCCCCAGGGACAGCCCCCCCCTCTGATTTCTGGGAGGATCAGTGGAAATCCTGTGCCCTGTCACACCAAACACCCAATTTTCTTATTGCACCTGCAGCAAAACGACTTCATCCCTAAAGCCACCAGGCTTGTGCCTGTCAGCAGCTGGCACTGCCCCGGTGACAGGGGTTGGTGTCACTGGTGGCAGGTCCCCCTGAGCTGTTCCGTGAGGCCTACAGAGCCCCAGGAGGGCAGCCCTGCTGCCCTGGGTGACGATGGCTCCTTGGCTGCGCTTCCAACACGGAGATGCTTCTGTGAGGAAAATCCCCTGCTGATTCCTGCTTCAGACCGAGGCAAAGATCATGGTGACACTGCCCTGTCCCTGCCCCCAGGGATCCGGGCCCCTCCTGTGCGTGCTGAGCTCTCCATTCTGCCAGGCTGGACTTTCCCCAGGAACTTTTCCTGCCAAACCCCTGATGTTTTGCATTTGTCCTCACTTGGGCTGAGCTGTGCCTCAGAGCCAGGGCATTTTTCCGGGGAGGGGCTGGTGGTCTGCAGCTGGCTCTTGTCACTGTGAGAGGTCCCCACAGTGCCACCTCAGGGTGGCAGGACCCTGTGTGGAGTCAGCAGTGGACCATCTGCTCCTCCTGGAGCCCAAACCCAGCACCCATCTGCTCCTGACCTTCGCGGCCCCTCGGGCACTGTCCGGATCCAGCCTTTCAAGACATGGTGGCAGCACCATCGTGGCACACCCCAGGGTATTTAGGGAGCTCCTGAGGGGAACCACAGGCACCCCAAACCCCATGGGAGGCTCTGACTGTGCTCTGCTCCCACCCCAGTGCATTGCATGCCATGAGCAGTGCAGAGCCAGGAGCTGAACTTCTGTGATCCTTGTAGGTCGCTTCCAACCCAGACACTCCGTGGCTCTGTGACCATGGCAGGGATTTACCCCCACACCTCTCTGCCCGCTCCTGACCCTTGTGCCAAGGCTGCACAGCTCTGCCAGGGCCCCTTTAAGCACGTTTGGTTGTTTGGTTTGTGCCAAAATGCACCCCCAGTGCTCTGCCCGTGGCCCTGCTGCTGGGGCACGGGTCTGGTGGGCACAGCTCATCGTGCCCAGAGCATCCCCAGAGCCTCTTGACATTGCACAGGGGCGAGGACGGTGTGACAGACACTATCCAGCCCCTCTTGGGGGCCACAGGGTGGCTCCAAGCGGGACCCCTGGCACATGGAAGGAAAGGGAGAACCCAGATGTCTTTCACCTGGGAGCTGAAAAGAGTTCCTGATACACCTCTGCCCCTCTCCCTTGCCCTGGGAGCTGACCTGGGGCTCTCAGATCTCCTCTAAGCACATCCCAAACTGCATTTCTCCTTCACCAGGCCCTGAGGCTGCGGGTCAGAGGCCTGAAGCCAAGGCGAGGGGCTGAGGATGGGACTGGTGCTCCCTGCCCACAGCATCCCTTTCGCAGGGTCAGGGTGAGCTCAGCCCCTCTGATCTGGGGACTCATCCCTGCCTGGCTCCAAATCCCATGGATCCCGAGGCCATGCAGCCCCTCCCCAGCCCTGCAGACACGTGAGGGACTGTCCCCACGTGCCCTTTGCTGGCTCAAAGCATGCCTGGAGACAAGGGCTGTGCCTAGGCCAGGCCCCCCGCAGTGGGATGTCACAGCAGCGGCGCTGGAATGGGAGCCTTGGCTCCTGCTCCAGCCCCTGGCCCGGGGCAGTGGGACCAGCCCGGCCCTGCAGTGTCCCCGCACGTGTCACAGGGGCTGCGAGGTGTTCGGGGCAGGATCCCTCCCCGGTGGCACCTGCGGTGCCTGCAGGGCCCGTGCAGTCACAGGCCAGGCGTAGCAGCCCTCAGCTCGCTCCAGGTGGGGAAAAGGAGCCTGCAGGAGCAGGGGAGCTCTGGAGCGCTCGCGGGGAAGAGCCACCTGTGCAGAGGTGCCCTGGGGCCGCACACCTGGGCATGCTGGGCCAGGCAGGGGGCTGCCAGCCCTGCCAGAGCCTGCCCCGCCCTTCAGAGCCCCTTCCCGGCGGAGAAACGCCAGCCCAGCGCGGCGAGAGGGGCCTGGGAATGTGCTGGTGTCCTTCCTGCCTCCCTCCCAGCACCAGGCTTGTCCCCGTGCCAGCTTCACTTCAGTATTATTCTAATTTAGGGAACTGATGCAAAAGGCTGTCCTGGCAGTCCGACTTGGCTCGGGCCGGGGTTATTTTGGTTTAGCTTCAGTCATCTGAGGACAGGTCACGCTCCAACCCAGCCTGTCCTTGCACGGCAGGGTGGGCGGTGGGTCCGTGAGGAGGGCCAAGGAGAGCTTTGGGCATGCCCAAGGCCCCCGGGAAAACTGCCCGGGGCTCCAGATGCAGTTTGGGAACATCCTCACCCTGGCACAGCCCCCCTGCCCCCCTGGGGACACTCCCAAGCACATTCCAGAGCTGAGGAAAGGCTGACAGGGTGACATTCCCCTGTCCTGAGCCGCGTCACGGGCAGCTGCCCACCCAGAACGCCCGGCTTTGCTCCGGTTTGATGTCCCTCCCCCTTGGCAGGTCCCTGCAGCCTCGCTGGGGGAGGATTGCCCTCTGGAAGGGCTGCCTGGACCTCACCCTCCGCCATCCCTGCGGCTGGGAGCAGCTGGCACCGGCGTGTCTGCCTTCCTCCGCTGCTGCCACCCACTCATCCCGCGGGACTCGGCGGGAACGGGGCAGCACCAGGCTGGGAGAGGGGCTGCAGCATCTGGGAATGTTGGCAGAGAGGTGGAAATGGTCCCCTCCAGCACTCAGCTGCCCAAAAGAGGGGCTGGGGACCGGTGCAGGGGTGTAGGTGGCATGGCAGGGTGTGCAGGCCTGCCCTGGGTGCCCAGCCCAGCTCTGGCACATTCTGGCACAGCCCCGAGTGTGACCAGTCCAGCCCCACCGGCCTCAGGGTCACACATGAGGCTCACCCTCTGCGTGGTGAGTTCGACGTGCCCAGGGGAGCTGCTGCAAACTGAGGCCAAACACAAGTCCCCCTGATTTCCAGGGAATTCCCTGAGCCTCCAAAGAGAAATGCTGAGTCCAGCCTGCCACCTGTGAACAGCCCTCAGCATGCCCACGCTGTGTCTCCTCGGTGTCCCGGAGCTGGCTGGCTCGGGATGAAGCTGTGCCAATGCCTGAGTGCCTGTGCACGGCGCCACAGGATCACAGGCTTCTTTCCCAGCACAAACCACAGGATCACAGGCTTCTTTCCCAGCACAAACCATCTCTCCTGCTCATCCTGGACCCTGGCACGCAGTGGGAGTTCCAGTCTCCCGCTGGGGAAGCACCTCGGCGAGGCGCAGAGCAGGGCTGCCCGGACCCACAGCACGGTGGCTGAGGGGTCCTGCGTGATGTGTCACAGCTGGGAAACTGGGTGGCTGCGAAGGAAGCAGCTCTCAGGCCCAAGAAACGTGCTCTTCCTTGGATTTGAGAGTGAGGGTGCTCCCTGCACACACTGGCGTGCTGTCACGTTGGAGAGCAGCCTTGCTGAGTCCTGGTTCTCGTTTAGCTGAAGCCACAACTCCCTGCTGCTGCTGGGAGCTCAGGCACGTGCGTGCTGCAGAAAGGGAAAGGGGCCCGAGGGCTTGGCACCCTCACTCTCAGTTTGGCCCAGGAGACCCTCAAGGAGGTGGGATGGCAGGACAAGCTTCATGGCTGAGGGAAGGAGCCATAGCAATGTCATCATCGAGCCCAGCATGGCAGCATCTGCAGCTCCTGCCGAGGGCAGCTCCGGTCTCTGCTCCCCGGGCCAGGGGCAGCAGCCAGGGCACGGCTGGAGCTGGGCCAGGGCAGGCTCAGGCTGGAGCTCAGGGCAGGTTCTTCCCCCAGAGGGTGCTGGCACTGCCCAGGCTGCCCAGGGAATGGGCACGGCCCCGAGGCTGCCAGAGCTCCAGGAGCCTTCGGGCACCGCTCCAGGGATCAACAGGGTGGGGTTGCTGGGGGGTCTGGGCAGGGCCAGGGGTTGGGCTGGATGATCCCTGTGGGTCCCTTGAACCCTAGGATTGAAACTCCAAAACATCCAGGGCCCATGCCTGCTGAGGTCTCCTCCAAATAAAATTTCACCCACTTCCACAAGGCTCCAGGCAGGAACTACTGCTGAACAGGAGCAGCCCACAGGAGGTAAAGGCTGAAGCTGCCTCAGGGGACTAAAACATCCCTCACTGGCACAGGGTGGTGGCAGGGCCCCATCACTTTGCGTGTGTGTTTTTAGAGCACTCCTGGCCCATCCCACTTGGCCGTGCCTCCAAAATCAGTTTTGACCCTGAGCAAGCAGCAAAGCCCTCAGGGCTGGAAGGGATGCTGAGACAGCAGTGAACCAGACCAAAGAGGTGCTGTGCCCTCCACCTGCCCTCCCTGTCTGTGTCTGTCAGCCTGGGCTGGAGCCCATTCTCCCGCTCCCTGTGCAGGAACACCTTGCCCCAGGCCTCAGGAGGTTGGTGGGAGCAGCTCCTGTGTGTGTGTGTGCGCCGTGACTGCTCTGAAAGGCAGCTCCATGCAGTCATTAGAGGATATTTATGGCCCTTATTAAACAGCAAGGGGAAAAAAAGGAGCCCTGATCCGTGCAGTGAGGAGCTGAACCCGCCCGGCTGTGCAGACAGCAGGCGCCATCCCAACGCGGACCCCGGAGGCGGCGCAGCCCCGCGAGGGACGAGCGCTGCGTCTTTACCAGGAGCGGGCTGGGAATGTTCCAGGCAGGGCTGCGCAGCCCGGCAGCGCGCAGCGGCGGCGATAAAGCACGGGCTTGTTCAGCTGGCGGAGAAAATGCCTCTTTCTGTGCTTATTTACCGCGTCCCGTGTCCGGGTCCGCAGCAGGGGACGAGCACGTGTCGCCCTCTCCCAGCGCGGTCGGTGCCGCGCAGCCCCCGGGCTGCTGCGTGCACCGCGCCTCGTGTGCGGGCACTGCCCGCCGAGTCCGGCCAACAGCGAGTTGGGACAGGGACAGCGAGTCCCAGAGGTGCCGCGAGTCCCCAGGGAGGGCTGGGCAAGTGCCAGGAGCAGCGCTCGGTCCCACAGCTCCCGGCAAAGCGCCTCTCTCGTCTCCGCAGCCGCTCTTGCCCCGGCCCCGCTGCTGGCAGCGGCGCGGGCACCGAGGTGGCACCGTCCGCAAGCCCCGGGGAGCTCCCGCAGCACGGCGTCCCCCCGGGTCGGTGAGTGCCCCGCGCTGGCCTCCGCGTCCCGCTCCCCTCGGGGACGCGGCGGTGCCAGCGTGTGCGGGAGACCTCCCTGCGCGGCCGTGGCTTTGGAGCTGTGGATTTGTAGCCTGGCTGCTTCCTAGCTCAGCATGGAAGACACTCTACAATTTTTAATTTGCCAAAAAAGCCCTCTTTTTAGTTTACAGGGACAGAAGGGGGACTTTTATGTGCAATCTGTACAGCTCTCCAGAAAGCACTTACATTTATGATGTTCATGAAATTTATAGCCAGTTGGCAGTGCTGCTCTCTCCTCTCCTCTCCACCAGCCACCCTGGCAGGATGGCAGACTATAATAAGCAAGCCACACATTCAAGTGGCATAAAAGGCATTTCTACAAGTTAGCCTCCTGCCCAGCCTTATAAACTCTAACAAGTCTCTAACAAGTAGGCAGGATCTCTTTATACCCAGGGAGAAAAACCCCTTTCAGAAACGGCCTTTTCACAAAGCCCACACCTTTCTTCTAATTAAGGTTAAATAGCTCCATGTTTTCTGGCCAATTTCATTCTTTCCCCTTATTCCCCTCTTAACAAGGCAGCCTTTAAAAAGACATCACTAATTGGTGTCTGCTTCTCACATACCATGCGTGCTTTGATAGTCAGTTAGAAAGCCTTCCCCATCGATCAAATTTCCACTGAAAGGCTGCTAATGTGCTCCATGTGTCTGCCACCAGACAAAGCCAAGTGGCGGGTCCCCAGCTCCCTTCTCCTCCTGTTCCCATACTCCCTCCCGGGACCGGGGGTCTGCAGCCGGGTCTGCCCCCGGCCCCGGCCTCCCTGGGAATAGCCCGGCCTCGGCGTTGAGAGCAGCGCGGGGAAGGAATGACTCCGCGATGTGTGTGGCAATTTGGAAATTAATGGGGAGTGGTTAAATGTTAAGGGTAGGATCTGAAACAGAGCAGGCGAGAGAGCAATTGTCATGCTTATGAGACTGGAGGAGGGCCAGTGAGCTTTCCTGTGAATTCCAGTCTCCCCCGGTGCTTCAGGTATCCCTGGGGAGCGGGCTGGGCAGGGCGATGCTGGGCAGCGATACCCCCGGCCCCCCGAGGCTGGGAGGGAGCGAGCGGGGATTGTGCTGTTCCCTTTGCCGGCGGCCTGGCCATGGATGGGCACAGGCTGCCCCATCTGCAGCTCATCAGCCCTTCTCCAGCAGGTCCTGACCGCCGCGGGGCCCTCGGCGAGAAGCCACAAGAGATGGTTGTCGTTAGGAGAGCCCAGCGAGCCAGAACCCCCATGGCCCTGCTCCCCCCAGCCCCGACTCGGAGACTCACAGGGAACTTCGGGTTGAAAGGGACCTTTAAATGTCAACCAGGCCAATCCCCCGGCCCTGCTCCGGCAGTCCCGCTCCGCTCCTCCGCCCGCCGTCCCAAGGACGATGCTCTGGATGTCCCAGCCCCGCTGTGGCTGTCACCACACCAGCCCCATGCCACACTCCCGGCTTAGAGCAGAGCAAATCTGCCGTTCTGGGCTGCCCTGGGGGGTCTCAAAACACTAGTGGCTTAACGATGGCTGCAGGAGGCACCTAGCTGGGCTCCTGAGCTTGGGGACACTCTAGAGTTCGTGTCTGGAATGGAACCACAGCGTGGTTTTGGAGGGGACGGCAGCACCACGGACTGGAAAGAGCCTTCGTTACCTGACCCAGACACCTCTCCCCAGCCACGGAACCAAAACAACCACCTGAGAGAAAAGAGAGTGGGGGCAGAGCTGCCTGGAGTGGGCTGGGCGTGCAGGATCACAGCAGGATTTGCTGTGATGCTGTTCCAAACATCTCTCTGCCCCCAGCCCCCACATCTAATAAATGTTGGGGTTTTTCAAAGAACAGCTACCTTTCCCACTGTAACTCACACCAGGCTGCCACACCTTGTCCCAGGGTAAAGTCATCACCTGCAGGTTTAGAGGCCTCCAGTGGGGCTGGTAGTCCTGGAAGTGTTGCCTTCCAGCCTGGTCACAGGGGCTCTTCTCCTGGGGAGGGAGCCAAGGATTCCCAGAGGAGGCTGGTGAGAGAAGCAGCCAAAACCAGGCACCTCTTTGGCACCACTGTGGGACTGTGGCACCAGATGCTTCACGGGGCAGCAACCTGTGGCCCTACCAGTGACAAGGTGGCAGGGTGTCCCCAGGGCACGCACGCACACACTCCAGCTACATTTTTAGCGGTGCTTTGCAGCCAGCCCTTTGTGCTGCTGGAGCCAGGGAGGGGAGAGATGGTCAGCAGCCAGATGCTGGCTCCCTCCCAGTCCTCAGTGGGCTTGTCAAGCACCATAGGTTGTGCAGATGGAGACCTGCCAGCAAATATTGTTCCCAAACCTCCCAGGAGGGCTGGCAGGTGCTTTCCCAGCTCTGCAGACAGGGACAGAGCCAGGGGGACATGCAGAGCCCTGACACAGTTTTGGAAATCTCCTGCTTGCTGTGACCCTGCCATTCCTCCCCAGCCCTGGAGAGCTGGGCAGATTGAAGGATCACCTGGAGTTTTACAGCTTCATCCGCAGTTTGCTGCTGCAAAACAGCACAGGAGTAGGATCTTCTCTCTCCATCACACTTGGCACTGAGTTTGCTCCTCTGGCAGGCAACAGCATTCAGCAGCTCCCAGTGCTGGGCACAGCAGCCCTTCCCCAGGCTGGTATGCCAGGGCTGAGGGCATCTCCCAGCTGCCCTCCCCACCCAGCTGAGACTCGGCACAGCCACTTCCGTGGCGAGCCTGTCAGGGCAGACGCCGGGCATGTGTTTTGGTGCCTGCAGACAACGGGTAAATGACACACCTGCTCATGCCCAGCTCATTCAAAGGGCGCTGCTGCTGCTGCCTCAGCTCTCTCAGCAGTTCACAGGTGTGACTCGGGTGGCTACGAGCCCACATTTTCCACTGCAGAGCCCTTTGTGCAGCTCCTGCTGCTTCCCCGGCTCCGGTCTGGCTCTATGCCCGCAAATCTTCCCGTAGGAGAAAGTCAAAGGCTTTCCAGCACATGGAGAGCACAGCCCCACAATTCACATGAGCCCTCCTCTGTCGGTTGGGATCTCCAGTGGCGTGAATCGAAGTGAATCAGAGAATCACAGAATCTCCTGAGCTGGAAGGGACCCACAAGGATCATCCAGCCCAACTCCCGGCCCTGCACAGACACCCCAACAGTCCCACCCTGTCCCTCAGACCATTGTCCAAACAGTTCTGGAGCTCTGGCAGCCTTGGGGCTGTGGAGTGGGAAGTCCCAAGCCCTGAGAAGTGGGACTGGCACCTTGTCCTGTCCCCTAAAGCTAACAGCCTTAGAGCACAGCTTCCTCATCGGCACCCATGGCTCCTGCCTTTACCTCCCAGCCCTGCTCCAGCACCAGAGACGGCAGGAGCAGCCAGGTCCCACAGATGTCCCATCCCTGGAAGTGTCCAAGGCCGGGCTGGACAGGGCTTGGAGAAACCTGTGACAGTGGAAGGTGTCCCTGCCCATGGCAGGGGTGGAACGAGATGATCTGTGGAACGAGATGATCTGTAAGATTCCTTCTGACCCAAACCATTCCACATCTCTATGATGATTTTATGATGCCTTTCACCCCACCAACCCCATTTCACAGCATTTCACAGCAGTGTCTGACCCACAGGGGCCCTGCAGGGCTCAGAGCCCCGAGCACCTGACAGGGGCCAGGGCTACCTGAGTCCTTAAGCACCTCTTTTACACAACTGAACTAATCCTCCTGTATCAGATGTCCTGCCTGAACATCTGTGCCGCCAGGGGAAGGGGCCACACGTGCAGCACCAGCTCTCCAGAGGCAGGAGGGAGCCTGCCAGGGGCTTGGGATCAGAGCAGTCCTCATGTCGGGCTGTTGTAATGAAGTGCCTGGGGAGAGGTACATGAAACAGGGCCTCTCTCATCTGAGTGTCTGTGCAGAATAATTACTGTGCCGAAAGTGGGGTTTGCAGGGGAGGGGTGTAGCCCAGGCCGTCGCCAGAGGAGCCTGGTGCAATTCAAGAAGCTCTGGGGGACCCGAGACATCTCCACAGGGCTGGCAGATGTGACACAGGATCTACGGGAAACCTGTGCCCTTCTGGCGTGGCAGATGGCAGCCAGGTGGGCTACCCCGGGGTGCCTCAGGTGGCACTGGGTGTCAGCAGCGGGCTGTCAGGGGACACATCAGAACGCAGACACCTGATCCGTGTGTGCAAACACCCAGCCCTCCAACCCACGCGCGTGGCTTTTCAACATCTGCCCCTCCGTGCCTCAGTTTCCCCGTCCGTGTCATGGGGCCTCGTCACCACCACACCTGTGCTGGGCGTGTCCTCCAGGCAGCCCATCGGCATCCCCTGACTCGAGCTCGCTCTGCCAGAGGGGGTCCAGCCCTGCTCTGACCCACCCCTGGGCGCTCGCTCCCCTCTCTCTGCCTCCATTAACGCCGTGCCTCATTTCTAAATCTGTCTCCCGTGGATCTGCCTCCAGCTGCTGGTCCTTGGTCTGTCTTTCACAGCCAGATTAAAGGGCCCTTTAGTACCTGGGATTTTATCCCCATGAAGGCACTTACACGCTGCAATCAAAACACTTCTCAGCCTTCCCTCTGACGAGCTGAGCAGCCCAGGCACTGCAGCTCTCTCGAGGCTCTGTCCTGCCCTCCACTGCACAGGGGGCTCCTCTCGGGGCTCCCTTCACCCCAGGATGGCTCTGCCCCAGCGGTTTGCCCTTGCCCTGGAGCGATGGCTCTGCTGCCCCACACAGCTCTGTGCAGCTGAGGGGCCTCCCCGTCCCACCTCTGTGTCTTCAACATTCCTCGGCCACACAAAAACACATCTTTCAGCTCTGCCTAGTGCAAGGACTTCACAGGTAAAGGTCCCGCTCCTCTCTTCATTCCCTCGAGGCAGCTCATTGCCCACATCATGTGGATGGAAACTGAGGCAAAGGGCAGCCAGAAAGTTTCTAGTTCTTGGAAGAGCCCCTGGTGCCCCAGCTCCTTTGCAGAGCCAGGGCAAGCTGGTCTCCACATCTTCAGAGCCTGCCAAGGTGGAAGGGGGGCTCACCCCACTCAGGTAAAGGCCCGGAGATGCTGGCAGGGAGCTCTGAGCACAGGGGGCTGCAGTGCCCCTGCTTCCTCCTGGCAGTGACAGGCCAAATAGCCAGATGGCAAACAAGAATCCATCAAGGGCAGAAAATGAAGAGGCAGAAGGATCGCCCTGAAGGGCAGCACTCACACACATGCTGGGTTTGTCTTCTGGCCCCATGGGCGGCCCTCTCAGGGAAGGACGTCAGAGCACGTTGCAGGATGCCCCAGATGGGGTCCCCAGCTCCCTCTCCTGTGCTCTGGGCATGCAGGACTGCAGGGGAGGTCTGGCCAGACACGGCCACCCCGTGCCCTGCTCCTCGCTGCCTCCCACCACGGGGAGAGGAGTGCAGAGCGCTGAGCCCCAGGCGGGCCCAGCCTCGCTGCCTTCTCTGCCGAGCCCCCAGAGCCCTCTCCACCACTGCCTGGGGAGACTGATGCCTTTTTGGGACTACCTAAAAACAGAGGCCAAGCAAAGTTAAGGGAATAAAAAGCAGTTATATTTATTGAAGGGCCTTCAGGTACATTTCAGGCAGATGAAGGCCCCAGGGGCTGCACCCAAAAATGGACGATGGGTCACAAAAGGGTTTTCATACTTTTCTAAGTTTGGTCTATTTGCATATTGGGGGTTAATCTCCCAATTACAGCTTCAGGTAATGAAGTCATTTACCACAAGTTTGCTTCCCCCAACTCACTTTTCACATTTACATCTCTTGGAGCCTGGTGTCCTTGATTCCCAGGCCTAGAGAGGAATTGTTGTGTCTGCGCAAAATGGGAAAGCAATAGGTAACACTGTATATGGAGTTTAGAGTTATACACCAAAGAATTGCAGGATTATAAATATGTGAAAAATATAAAAGCGAAAATCCTAAGG
>WAAG01005993.1:0-10488 GCA_013390105.1 Tichodroma muraria
TTTTTTAAGAAATTATCCTCTTTTTGTCTGATCAAAAGAATGTGGAAATTGGTCATGGAATCCTATATCAGCAATGGTTAATATTTTGCATGAGTTAATTAATTTTTACAAATCACAACAAAAGGAAGCATCATACAAGAAATGTTCACTTCCTGTTAACAAGGGCACATGCTGTTGAATATCTGTTCACCATATTTTAATGAACTACAGTATCTTGGCAAAATAATACACAACACCCTTTCTTTCTCTGACAAGGCCTGTGAGAGAGGGAAACCAATCCAGCTGAAGGATTCTTGCAGTATAGCTGTTGTCAGTATGACAATTGCTGTCAATAAGACAACTGCTCTAATAAATATATATTACTCATTTTTTTTAAAAGCAGTAAATATCACTGTAAACTTCACCCAGCAGTGTAATTTTTCAACAAGATCTCCAGGTCATTTGTTGAGTTGGTGCTAAGTCACCTTTCATTGCTATTTCATAGCTTTCATGCTATTTCAGACTTCTGTCAATATAACAAAGTATGACATCAATGCAGGGGAACGATGTTCTTTACTACTGAATTACTTAATTGAGTAGAAGTGGACACAGAGGCTAAACCAAATAGCTGCTTGCTTGGATTTTCTTTACTATGTGGATTACATACAGCAGTAGACATTTTGGATTGAATTTCTTTGAACAGGAAGGATAAAAATCCAATAGACAAGGTGTATGCCCTGTGTCTCTGCTCTGAGAACTGGGTGAGCAGTTGCAGTAAGTGGATGTACACAGTATCACTTTTCCAAGATCAATTTCTTAAATAAAAACTAAATTATCTCAAGGCTTATTTCTTTATGTTAATCTACTGAACTTCTTTTGACCTGAAGCTGCCATGAAGAACTGCTGGGGAAAGAAAAATTAAGAAATATTTTTCTTTTGCTTCTAAATGAACAAACTGGATTTGTAATAGTGATGGCTCTGTAGCCATTTTCACTGTGATACAGCTCATCCAACTCACACATTTCTTGTAACTTCAAGCAGTTTAGACTGTGTTTTCATCTGGTGAGTTAGGGTAATGTTGACGGGAGAAATACATACACGCTGATGAGACGCTGGCTCTCCTAGATTAATTTTTTATTATTATTCTGCATAATGATATGTTGGAAGTGTTTAAAAAAGCAAATTATGGTTTGGGTTGGGGTTCTTCATTTACAAAAGCACACTTTTAAAGACTGGCAGCTTATGCTTTCTTCGGGGTTGCATATTTGAGACTTTTCATATTGTCTTGAAAAGGACTCTACAAACATGTTACATGTGCCTAACAAGCATTACAAAATAATGTTATAAACACATTAGATCACCCCTCAGTGTTTATACTTGTGCCAAATTCCTGAAGGTATGATACTGTAAGAAGAAACCACAGCAGACTAAATGCAATCAATTTTACAAGTGTACTTTATGGAATAAATGAGTAAACCATACATGCGTTGAATAACGTTTGTGTTGCAGATGTTCATTTAGTATCTGTTTGTGCATTCATAGTCACAGGCTTCCCATCTGAACATATCTATTCTAATGAAACTTTGGCAGCAGTTCCAGTTGCAATGTCATACGGGTTGGTACTTGCTGTCTGTGTCTAGCGCCTCAAAGAATAACAAACAATATTAAACATACCCAAACTTCAGCGCTAACGAGCAAGACCTCCCCACTCTGCTCCAGGTGTTTTACTGACATACAAAATCAGGACTAGACAATCGCTCTCTGACTCCCAGATCACATTCAAAGAGTGACTAGACACAATATGGAGTTTAGTAGAGTTTAAAATAAAAATAATAATAAAAAAATCATCAGTAGGTGTATTTGTCACAGTAATTTAGTAGTGCTTCCCCCAGTTTTTTTAAACTGCAACAAGCAATAGAGGCAGTTTGGACCATTGAGGGATACAACAATCAATCAATTTCTCTGGCACAGATGGTGGTTTTTAAGGCAAAACCCAGAAACTGATGAGAGATTGCTGTCAATACCTCTCTACAGGCGAAGGAATGTCTCTTTAGCAATTGAGTCCCAGGCTAGTAGACTGTAATAACAGATGAAGTAATTCAGACTAGTTAACTTCCAAGCTTAGCTGTACTGCTACAGTCAACAGTGCGTGAATGCTGCCCAAGTGCATGAAATTCAGTAGTTCTCTCCTATCAGCTTCTAAGTTTTTCTTTAGCGTGTATCATATGTTTGCAGTTTTCCCAGTAATTCTTTTGTATTTATGGGGACTATTTCCTATCCTTTATTAATTTGTGTTTTAGAGTTACGAATGCTTATCAATTCTCACTTGATAAACTCTGCCTTTGTGGGATGGTGTGAGACATTCACACCAATCTGTCCAAGGACTAGGGCTTCACAGAACAGACAGTATGCAATTGTGCACCATTGGAATGCGCAAATTTAATTACAAAAATGTACAGAGCAGACTGTGGTTTTTTTATTTTGCAATTTTTCAGTATTTTACCTTGTAATCTTAATATTCTCTTTATGTTTATCTTCCTTTAGAAGGAACATAAACACCTGCAATGATTTCTCAGTAGGTAAATTAGTAGTTGAAAATACGTATTTCAAGTAAATGGACTATTTCCCAGCCACTTCTGCTTAGAATAAGTTCCACTCTGGTTCCCATCCTTTTGCTCCATTTTCTGTCTAATATTAAGAATATTTCTTTCTCTCTTTTTTCATCCTTCTTTGGAAGAAGGGCACAGTTTTGTAACTGTTTACCTACTAAACTACAATAACCAAATAATTTAATGACATAATCGCTAAGCAGCAATTATTTAATTACTAATGAGTTTTTTCGTCACTTCTCCAAGGTTCCGAACTACTCTGGAAGCATCTCAAGGCTAAAGACGTTAGTTAAAATAAATAGAATCTTTTCCAGGATGAACACAGTACTCAAATATTTAGCACTTAAGCTCACAAGGAGAGGGATGCTTCATTCATTCATCTGAAAAAACACCTATATTTGAGAGAGAATGTTACACTAAATAAATTGTATTTTACACTAAATAAATCGGATTTCTGAAGGCAGCTATGGCAGATAGTACAACAACAAATTGTGAGAAGTATGGGCTGAAAATTTGAGATATAGATTACATTTTTAAGTGCTTTCCTATTATTTATCTTCAAAAATCACCAGAAATATTTTCATATTTTACTAAAGGATCATACTTTTGGTGGGGTGTTTGGGGTTTTTTTTGTTTGTTTGTTGGTTTTTGTTGGGGTTTTTTTTTCAGTTTAGGGGGTTTTTTTGTGGTTTTGGGGGGGGCGGGGAAGGGGTTGTTTCTTGTTTTTTACCGGTTTGTTGGTTGGGGTTTTTTTTGGCTGGTTGAGGTTTTCTGTCTTTTTGGAGTTTTTTAGTTAGTGTATAATGGACATAAAAACTGAAAAAAAAAAACCCAACCCAAATTCAAATTCGTAAGCATTCTTTGTTGTTGGCCAGGGTGAGACCGCACTATAGACAAAAAGCCACGAGACAACTGCATTACTTTGTCACCTTTCGAGTCAGAGATTTTCATATGCAAATTCTGTGGCGAGTGAAACCGCAGCTGTTGGAGGTGCTGCGCTCCAGGGCTGTTTTCTCCAGCCCTGTGACTCCATCGCCCAGGTAAGGCTGTGTCCAGCAGTTCTGCGACATCCCACTGAAGGTAATGGGAATGTTTTACTCAATAAAGCTTTAGAAGAGTTGATCATGTATTTGACTGATATTTAACCCAGCGGGTAAATGAGAACACAGGTGCACAACGAACCTTCAGTCTGAACAGCATTTAGTATCTGTGCTGCTTCACTGAGTGCACCAGCACGCTATGTGCTATATTCTCTGCTGTCTGTGTTCGATGTCTGCTCTGGGTACAGCTGTCCCTGGCTTTGTTTGGCCACAGGGCTGTGGGGAGTTCCCGGTGCCGGCTGCCCCTCAAGGAAAGGCCTTCCTGCCCCGCGGCGGTACCGCCGCCTCAGCGAGCGGGCCCGGCGCCCGGGGTCCCGCTGAGCGGAACCGTGCTGGGCCCTGGGGCCCGCCCGCGACCGGGACGCCTTTTTGAACAGCCCGTTCAGGGCTGGCAGCTCCGGGGGCAGCTGCAGTTCGAGCTGCAGGCTCAGCTCTGGGCGGGGAGGACAGCTCCGGCAAGAAGCCATGAATTGCCGATCCTTTGCACAATTACGGGGCCGGGGACATGCGGCCCGGCCAGGTGAGGCCGGAGACACAGACTTGGCAGGAGCTAACGACACCAGACTTTCGTGCCCTTAGACTGTGAGGCTATAAAAACCCAGGGGCCCCTCCTGAGAGGTACCCTGCTCGAGCTGCTATTTTATGATTTAGTTACTACACCACGATTAAATTATTTTAAGGATCGGGACATCTGAGACATTGCTATGTATAACCTATGGCCGAAATAGGTAATGGTAAGGAAATCTGGTAAGGCAATCTGGTCTGAGTGTGAGAGGTGCAGCTGCGAAGGGGCTTTGGTCCCAGCTCAAGTGGTACAAATGTGACAGCCAGAGTGGTTCCTAAGTAGTGGAGCATACAGTTTTAGAATGGTTTGAGTTGGAACTTAAAGACCTAGTTCCTAACCTCCTACTGTGAGCAGGGACACGTAAAATGAGACCAAGTTGCTCAGAGCCTCATCCAACCTGGCCTCGAAGCCCCGTCCAACTGTCCCAGAGATGGGACAGCCACAATTTCCCTGGGCAACCCGATCCAGAGCTTCACCACCCTCAGTAAAGAATTTTTTAATATACCATCCCTAATATACCATCCAAACCTACTCTCTAAACCAAACCTACTCTCTTTCAATTTGAACCCATTCCCCCTTGCCCTGTCACTGGATGCTCATGGTAGATAGTTTGCCCCATCTTTCCTGTAAATTCCCTTCAGGTACTGAAAGGCTGCAATTAGGTTACTCTGAAATCTTGTCTTTTCCAGGCTGAACAATCCCAAATCTCTCAAGTCTTTCCTCATAGGAGAGGTCTCCCTACCTCTGATCAATCTGGTGGCCTTCTCTGGACGTGCTCCAACAGGTCAGTGTCCTTCCTGTTATGGGACCCCAGAAATAGATGCAGTACTCGACATGGAGCCTCACCACAGCGGAGGGGCAGAATCCCCTCGCTTCCATGCTGCCCATGCTGCTTTGGATGCAGCTCAGGCCACGTTTGGTTCCCTGAGCTTTAACTGCACACCGATGGGTCATGTTAAGCCTTGAATCCACCAGCACTTCCAAGTCCTTCTTGGCAGGGCCGCTCTCGATTTGTTCAGTCCTCAGCCTCTGCTGATACTGGCTGGTTTCCATAACAGCATGGCAGTGGCCCTGCGTGCCCTCACCAAAGCGGTGAGCAGGCAGTGCAAGGCTGGGGTGGGGCTGCTGGGCATGCAGCCTGTCCCACGGCAACAGTGCAGCACCAGGTCATGAGGCCCAAAACCATCAGCAGTTCCTGGTACCGGTGCTGAGAAGCCCGGCACATAGCAGCGATGTTATACCAGGCCGTGAGGCCCGATACATGGCGGCGGTGCAGTCCCGGGGTGTGAAGGCCCAGCACATGGCGCCGGCCCCGCCCCAACCCGGCCCCGCCCCGATCGCGGGCGCCGCGATGTGTCCGACCCGAGGTTCCCGNGCGCGGGGGGATTGTTGCCGGCGAGACCGGCGCCATCTTAGGTCGGAGCGCGGCCTGGCGTCCCCGAGCGGGGCCCCCGCGCTGGGAGGGATCCCGCGAGCCGCCCGCGGGCCCCGCTGGCACCGGATGGTTCTGCCCTCGAGGGCGGCCCGGGCAGGGCTCGCTCCGCCCGCCGTTGGCCGCGTGGGGCCCTCCACGGGCCCCGGGCGTTAACAGCAAAAGCGGTGCTGGCGGCTCGGCTCGGCCTCCTCCCCGCCGGCCGCCGTTCTGCCGTCCAGGCCTCGCCCAAACCGGAGTCCGCTGCCCGAGCCGAGTGCCGGCGGTCACCCGGCGCGGGGGGCGGGACGCGGGGCGGTCAAGCTGGAGCGGGCGCTGTTCGGCTGCCCTCGGGACTTAGCTGCTCCCGTGGCCTGGCACCACCGCGGCTTGGCGGCGTGAGCTGCTGTCGGGCTGGCACCGCCGATATTGCCCTTCCCTAGGCGGAGCTTGTGCCTTCTCATGGCACAGAGGGCAGCGTTGGTTGCTGAGGTTTGTGTTTGAGGGAAGTTGGTTTACGCTTTTATTTTTTACAATTTTTAGGTGCAGTTTCAGCTTGGTCATTGGTTCTTTGCTACTAAACAAACGCAGTCCTCAATTAAAACCCAGTTGTTCCCAGTCCTGGTAGAGCTGTGGTTTGCACAACCTTCATCAACTAATGCGGTGCGAAGTTATGTGCCTGTATGGGACATTATCTGAGAAATATAACGTTGCAGTCCGTCATATGATCTGTGTTTACAACAATAAGATAAGTTCTCTGGGCATTTGAAATGCAGTTATTAGAGTGGGGGAAAAATTACTTGAGTAGCAGATGATAGCCATACGAGGTGTGGCTGAGGTCACTTGGTCTGTTCAGCCTAGAGAAGAGTAGACTGAGGGGAGCCCTCATGGCAGTCCTCATGAGGGGAAGAGGAGGAGCAGACACTGATTTTTGTGGTGACCAGTGACAGGACACAGGGGAATGGTTTGAAGTTGTGTCAGAGGAGATTTAGTTTAGATATATGTTAAAGATTCTTCACCAAGAGAGTGGTTGGGCACTGGAATAGGCTATCAGGGAAGTGATTACAGCACCAAATGTTACAGTTCCAGAGGATTTTTATCAGTGCTCTCAGGCACCTGGTGGGATTATTGGGGATGTCATGTGCAGGACTAAGAGTTGGACGCTGTGATCTTTGTGGGACCCTTCCAGCTCAGAATGTTCTGTGATTCTGTTATGGAAAGGTGACAAGGCTAGTCTGAAAAATTTCTGGTTAATGTAAATGTCCTCACTCTTTAAGCTCATTATCAATTTCATTTTACTTATTTAATTTTAAGCCAATCCAAGGAAGTTTTGAGTATTGGAAGGCTCGCTTGAGCTTAACAGTGGAGCAGACAAATTGCCATTTGAAGTGATAACTGGATTTTCAATAGCTCTTAAGTCTTACTGTGGCTGCAGCTACTGTAATTTTCTATAGTGCCAATTTCTGTCCATCCTTTGGTGCTCTTTTACAGATCATTCTGCCGTTTTCACTACAGCTGTTACACTCTTGGTACATTTACTAGTGTTATATCATTTTTTGTTGTTTCTATGTGAGTGCTTTTTAAATCCTAACTTAAAAAAAGAGATTATAAATACAGCTGGCTTTTAATAAAGTGTTTAATAAAGTATTTTAATAAAGAGGTATTTTTAAACCTAACTGCCATGATAAAGATGGCTAAAATAGTGCTTTTAAAACCGTTACTTCATCAGAAGCTTATTGCTGTTTTGGGCAATGAGCTCTCATTTTTTAATCTGTCCTGTATCAGGTTTTTAGTTCATCACTTTTCTAGTAACTATAGTAGTGTTCCAGGGACTTGTTTTTTTGCAGGTTGTTGGTTGTTTGTATCTGCCTATTGAACTTCCATGGCTATGCTTAGTTTTAGATGGACAGTTGCTTTTTTAAGCAGTATCTTGATATAGCCTGTAATATTATTTCTAAAATATTTTAAAGAACTAACTTGTTCACGATTTTTGATGCTTTACCTTACAAACTGGTTTCAGCACTTTGTTTGAGTCTATGCATATAGCATTGCATTGGAATTTTGGACTTCTCAGATCCATGGACTACCTTTAAGGAAATCTGTGTATAAACATGAATATGTATTTATACAAATTAAAAAATGGGGAAGATAAAGTCTATTGTCGCTAGGTTTACTTTTCTTTACAGTGATGTCTGCACCACCACTGGGAAATATTTGAACAGAGTAGGGGAAGGATTCACTGTTGGTTTTGTCTTTGAGAGCAACTGCTATCAGGATTCCTGGAGTACATTTTGTGTGTTAATCTAGTTCAAGAAGCTAAAAATTTGGAAGCTGTTTGTATTCTAAAAATGGTGTAGATGTTTCCTTTGGCAATGGAGACCACTTACAGGAGCTGTTCCTGCACGTCTCCTCTAATCCAATCCATTACCCCTTATTGCAGTTTTGATTGTTCAGGCTACATATTTTTGACCTCTCAGTTGTGCTGATAAAACTGTTACTAGGCCAGGTTATTTTTAACCTGCCCTGCTTCACGCCATAGTTCTGTGCAAAGCTGTGCTGGCAAAACTGAAGAAGCAGTGCAGGGGCAGGGCAAGAACTCATTAGGCCAACTGTCTTCCCAGGAAAAAAAGAAGTCAGTGAAAGCTTGGCTTCAAATTATAGCATTGAAATTAAAAAAAATTAGGTTAAAAGATGTGAAATTAATACTGATACTTGCCTTTTAAAAGATGCTTTGCATTTTGAGTCACCTTTAAGAGTATCTTAATGTGTGTATCTTGGTGCATAAAGTGAAATAGCCATAAGAGGTGTCACCAGTTGGTGTCGCTTTCTAAAAGCCCATGCCTGTGTTATCAAATTTCTTTTAACTGTATTTGAGAAAAAAATCAGTTGCGTTATAGTGTAGGTGAGGTTATCACATGTGTCTTGTTAGAATTCTGCTAACATATCATTGCTTGTGCCCATTTTGTGTTTTTAGTATAAATTGCATTGCATCCTCTGAGCACATTTTATATTTACTTTTTTCCCCTGAGGTCAAGTTAAACTAAATTCTTAAAATCAGAACACTTCTTATTTATGTTGTCTGTTCTAGAAAGTAAGTCTCTGAAATAGTATTTTGCCTTAAAGTCTATTAAATTTTGCCTGTGTGTTATTAAAAAAGTGTTCTAAAGAATGTCCCACAGAGAAGAAAAAGTTAGAGAGCTAGGTTGATTCTCTTTCCAAGACCTGGCATGTGGCCTACATTATCTCTGTCAAGAGGAAATTCACTTCAGAATCTTTCTCTTTCCCCCCGTACAAGAATTTGGTTTAGTATCCTGTTCTCTTGTTTCCTAGCACCATGTCTGACTTCAGCACCCTAAGCTGATGCAGGAACCAAAGGAGTTTAGCTTTGCTACTTCATTTCATCTCAAGACTTAACATGTGCTAACACCAGCAGCCCCATTCTCATACAAGTAGAGGATGATTGTCTGCTCCCCTGTGATAAGCTGTTACAGACTAATTATTTCTGCAGTTTTATTAGATTGTTGGTACTCTGTGTAAAGAAATAGCAGAGTTTTATTTATTTTGTTGTTCAGAAATACTTTCAACATTATGTTAAAGAATGTTAAAAGAAAGAAGAAAATTTTATTGGCCATCTCTGTTTATTTAAAAAACAAACAAAACAAATTGTGATAAGATATGCTGATGTAAATTCGGTTAGTTCCTGAAGTTACATATTTTTATTTACTGCTTTTGTACATGGCTTTTTTTGCTGCAAGAAAGCTTGTACAGGCATGAGGAACTCCATCTAATGAGATCTATGCAAAATTTTTATCAAGTCTTAATTGATAATGGAAACTGTATGCAATGCATTTGTAGGTATAGCTTGGGGATTTTCCAAAAAACTTTTGGAAGTTTTTTTGTGGGTGGTTTGCTTGTTGTTGTTGATGTTGTTTTGTGGGTTTTGGGGAATTTTGTGTAGGTTTTGTTGGGCTTTAAAGAAAATGTGACCATATGGGAAGCCCTGGCAAAATCTTTGAAAATTTGGGAGGCTGTGGTAGTCTGTGGGTTTTTGTTTTGTTTGTGTTGGCTTTTTAAGATGCAAAGAGAATAAAGTTGTAATCAGTGTTTCACTAACTCAATTGTGCTTTGTAGAAGGCCCTTCACATTTCTTGTGAATCACTTACCTGGAATAGGAGTATTTTTTAAAAGATATCTCTCACTGTGGTGTCAGAGGCTTCCTCTGATGGTTACTGGTATTTTATATTTTATACAAAAATAGCCTAAATTATGTGGAGGATATCTTTGGTCTTTTCTCTTTAATAGCAAAGATGAGCATGGAAGTCATTGTCAGAACGGTGATGTGACATCAATATTTGAAGATCTCCTGCATCAGATCGTGTTCGATCTGTAAAGAGCATGGAGGGAGACCGTTCTATGGGAATTATTAACAACTGCAGTATTTCTTACTGAACAGTGAAGTATTTCATGAAAGTACTGAATGTTTTGGTATGTGTGTTTTTTGCGTTTTTGTACTGTCTAGTCTCAAGATGGCAGAATTATTTATGGAATGTGAAGAAGAGGAGCTAGAGCCCTGGCAAAAGAGCGTGAGAGAAGTGGAAGAGGATGATGAGGAGGATGATGATGAGCCAATCTTTGTTGGGGAAATCTCCAGCTCAAAGCCAGCTACTACGTGTAAGACAACACTTTTCTGTAATTTAAAAAAGATCTTTCAAGGTATAGAAAGTTAAACTTAGTTTGAAAATATAGAATTCTTAATAGTACAGCTTAAGAAATTCCACATCTTAAAGCTGTATGTTTCCCGCTTACTGAAAATCAGAATTCTTA
>WAAG01005994.1:0-20828 GCA_013390105.1 Tichodroma muraria
AAAAAAAAATAAAAACAAAAAACAAGAAAAATGCCCATGACCTTAACTATTTGCTCTGACTTGTATCTTCCTTGATAGGTGACTAAAAATGGCTTGTTGGTCTAATTCACCAGCAATAACAATAACTAAAGACAGCCCCCTCCTCCTGCACCCATCCCTTTTCTGCAGTGCCCACCGAGCCGTGTCCTTGCACTTCTCCCCTTCCCTCCCAGCAAGAGGATGCCCTTGGTGACCCCTTCTTGCAGTGTGAACCAGCTGGACTGAACCTCGCTGGCTTCAGCTGCCCCTACAACCCTTCCCAGGCTTTTGGGATAACCCCCTCGGGGTGCTGAAGTAATGGGGACGCCCCGCTTGCGCCCGCGCTGGAGGGAGGCAGGAGGAACTGGGACCCGACACACCAAACCGGGTCTTCCTCCCTCTGGATTAGGAGCAGCCAGACCCTTGTGGGGAGCCTGGTCCGTGAGACCTCCATCCTGCAAAATCACGTCCCCCCAAAGCGGGGTCGGTTCCTGGGAGCGATGACAGGACACGGGCACCCCCCGAGGGGGCCGGTGCCAACGGGTACCGGTGGTTTCCCCTCGGCCGGCTGGGGAGTGGGGAGTTCCCCGGGGTTTGCGTCAGCCTGTGAGGCCGGTGGAGCCAGGGTGGGGACCGAGGTGACCCGTGCCGTGCCGTGCCGTGCCGTGCCGTGCCGTGCCGTGCCGTGCGAATGCCGTTGATGGTGATCTTTTGCGAGGCAGCGACACGAGGGCACAGAGGGCAGGTGCCCAAAAGCCGGGGCTGGGAGCAGAGAGAGCAGAGCGGCGCTGGAAGGCGCTGAGCTGCTGGCGGGACGCGTCCGGGTCCGGGCGGGCTCGGCCCCGCGGGGGGACGGAGCGGCTGTGGCGCGGTGCCAGCGCGGTGCCAGCGCGGTGCCGGCTCAGCGCTGGCATTTCCACACGTGCTTTGCCAAACTGCCGCCGATTTCGGCACCGGCTGCGAGCAAGGGCCGGGGGCTTGGGGCTGTGCTGGATTTGGGACTCATCCTTCGACCTTTCCTTGTGGACGTGACCTCCCGGGCGGAGCCGGGCCGTGTCAGGGCTGTGGGAGCGAGGGCTCCCCGGTCCCGGCACGGCGGGGAGATGTGACCGAGGGGGGGCCGCGTCCCCAAAACCGCGTCCTCGGGCGGTGTTTGGGAACTGCCGCGGCGGGGACAGCGACTCCTGGACGAGGGACGGTGCGGGGGAGCGGGTGACAAAACGTTACAAAGGGAATCGGAGGGATAAAGTAATATCATGCTGTGATGTCATCCTCATCGACATAAATTATATAGAGAATAGTGTGTATTATAATGCATAACAAAAGAAAGAAAAAAGACCAAAATTTGATTTATAGTTAATGAGGAGATACTATAAAAATATCTTGTCCTAGCTCCCATTTGCAAAAGTATTTTTCAGCTGGAGGGATATCTATTATTTTTTTCTCTTTTCTTTCTTTCTTAAAAAAATAATAATCTTCATACATACAAAGGCTCAGACTGTTAATATTGTTAACCTCTGAAATCAAAATACTCCAACCTGTTTTGTTTGGTGTTTGAAGGGTTTATTTTGATGCATTTCCTGGTGTTTTTTAAAGAGAGAGAGAGGAGGGAAAAAAAGATTAAGATTTTAAAATTAGAACATTTCTTTATAATTTAATATTCTATTTTAATAAATGCATTTATTACATGTAAATGTAGCAAGGAACTGGGCTAATAAAAATACTTTTTATTAGGTAATTTATTATAAGAAAAAAGGATATTTTATTTTATGATAAAGTGATCCTTAAAAGTTTAGAAGGTTTAGAATATATGTAGGTTAAAAAATACATTTGTATCCAGAGTATTGCTTAAAAAGTGTTTTTAATATATGTTTCCTTTTTCGTGTGTGCGTGTGTGTATGTAAAGGTGATAGTTATGGTGCAGATAGCCCTTTCCACAAATAAGAAATTAACACAGTTGGATGTATTTAAAAAAAAAAAAAAAAGAAGATTAAAAAAAGGTAATTGAAAGCAGAGAAGTAGAAGAGAAAAACCACTATAAACCCAAGCCTGTACTCCCATCCTGTGGCAGCTCCATCTGGGAATCCCTTTGGAAGGGGTTAAGGTCCGGGTGGGCTGCAGCTCGAGGCTGGCTCTGGGGCAGTCTCGGGGGGCGTCACCCCGCGCTGGCCCTGGCGAGCCCTGGCCCTGCTGTGGCACAGCCCTTCCTGGGCACCTGAGCATCCCGGGGCCCAGCCCGGCCCCACCTCGCCCACCAGCCGGGTGGGCGCCGGGGAACAGAGTCTGCTCCTGTTGTGGTTCCCTGGGACAGGGGCTTGTGGAGAGCTGGGTGCTCGCAAGACAAAGCTGGCACGACCCACCTCCCCGCCCTCCTCCTCCTTACTGCCCGCACTGCCAGCCTGAGCCCGTCCCGGGGAGCCACAGGAGTTTTGTCCTTGATCTGGTGGCAGAGAGCCCAGTGTAAGGCGAGGATTTATGGTCCTTTCCACGGCCTTGCCAGGCAGGACTGATGGTCACTGCTGGTGCAGAAGCCAGGCTGGACACGCTCGTGGGGGCTCTGGAGACCTGCTGGGTGGTCACTGTTGCCTCTCTTTAGGCTTTGGCTCCATCTCTTCCTGTGCTGGGCAGGTTGCAGGGACAGGTGGGTTTGCTGCCTGTGTTCAGGCCAGGCATGATCTTTAGAACATCCGTGGCCATTCCTTTGGAGCTTGTGCCAGACCAGAGCCATGGGCTTGTTGTGGTGCTTTGACCAGCCAGGGGCTGAGCTTACACAGAGCTCCCGGCCAGCTTCAGCCCATCCTAGGTGGGAACAGGTCACCCCAACTGCTCCCCCAAACCAGTGTGGGCACAGCTCCTGCAAGACACTGATTGCAGGGACAGCCAGAGCAATGGGAGTGCCCCCAGCTGGGTTCCAAGCTTCCATGAATGCAGGAAAGCACTTCAGCATGTGCTTGGCTCCAGCATTTCCTGAAGTGTTTCACAGGATCTTGTCTCAGGGGCTGCTTTAGGGATGTGCTGAGCAGCCCCTTTGGGCTGGGGAATGGGGGAAGTCTGTCCCCCTCACACCCCAAATCCAGTCCATGCCCCACTCCCCCTCCCAAAGCAGCAGGAAGACGGGGTGATGCTTCTGCTCTGTTGCCTTTCAAAGAAGCATTTTAAAATAAGATTTTTTTTTTCTGTTTGTTTGTTTTTAACCAAAAATGAGAAGAAAAAAAAAGGTTTGCATTGATGGGTATTAAAAAAATGTTAATAATAATAAACACTCAAATTTATTTCATATAATCCTAGAGTAAAGATTAAAAAAAATTAACTAGTGCAAATAGTAGATGCTATCCATATTGTTTAATCTATAGTAGATCCAAGTGATCCCAGACAGAGCAGAATGTAAAACAAACTTGTGAACACGATCATTGTTAACTTCCCCAGGAATTCCATCTTTTTTTGGTACTATTTTTCTGAAGCAAACAAATAAATGACCGAAAGCCTAACGAAATAATGACCACCAACTGGTACCTTCTGTCAATCAAAGTCCTGAAGTTATTTTTATAGAGGGGAAAAAAAAGACAAAAAAAAGGGATCTAATAATAAGTATTTTTTTAAAAAGATACATTTAGGGGTTTATGTTGCTTTTTTAATAAAAATAGACAGATTTGGCTAGTCATGGAACAAAATAAGGAAGTTTTAGGCCATTAATTTTTGCCTTATTCTGACTTCCAGCCTTGGGCTTGGAGCAGGAAATTGCAGAAAAATGTTCAAAGTTGCTGTTACTTTTCTTGGGCTGTTCTTGGTTTTTGAACTTCTCCAAGCACCAAAGGTGTGGGAAGATCCCAGGATGGGCAGGTGGGACCATCCCAGGTGGGAAGGAGAAGGAAAGGAAGATTGGGTGATGTCCCCTCTGTAAGGTGACAGACAGAGCTCGAAGGCAGCAAGGTGCCGGGCGGAGGCTCTGCCCTTGCACTGGGCAGTGTCAGGGCATTAGGTTGGTTTGTTCCCTCTTTGTTTTCTTTCTTTTTCTTGGTTCTCTCTCACCCTGGTTGCGTTGCACCGGGAGATGATGTGCACCTCGGGTTGAGCTCGCTTGCTTAGCATGTGACATCTTCCAGGAGATTTGGTTTGTTGGGTGTTTCTTTGCTTGGCCTCCTAACATCAGTTTTGAGCATTGGAGCTGCAGGTGAGATGTTTAGAAAAGTCCCTGCTGGCCCGAGAGGGCTTTCTTGCAGCCATGGTGGGCCATGCCATCCCTGATCCCACAGCTTTGCTTCCTGACAGCCACCCCGACGCTGTCCTGCTCATGGGACAGTGACACTCATGGCACTTGCCTAGTTTTTGGCTGCAGGAGCATGGAAGGCCATTCTTAGCTGGCACAACGTGTTTTGCTCTGAGTCCCTGCAGTGCCGAGAGCTGGAGCGGGGGCTCCTCGAGCACGCAGGGGGTGCTGCGATGGCAGACCCGCTGCGGGCACTGCAGGGCAGGGCAACACAGCCCTGGCACCAGTCCTGGGGCAGGACGTGGCCCATGCCCCTGCCAGCTGCTCCATTCATTCCAGAGAGAGGCCAGCACTTCTCTCCGGAGTACCAGTGATGCTTTTCACTGCACCGAAATCTCTGCTTAAAGGAGATAACTCAGAAATATCCAAGAGGCAAAGCTGTCATTAGCAAAGCCGAGTGCTGCAAAGAGAACACCCTTGGAAGTTGGTTCCTTCTGGGTTTAGCCTTTGCTCCTCTCCTCTGCGTTGTGGCTCAGCCGTAGCAAACCCACGGATCTCCTGCAGCTTGGGAGCATCCACACAGATGCCTTCGAGAAGCACGGTGGCCTCCCCTTGCTCCCTGACGGTGCCTGCTTGGGGGCTGGGGTAGCCTTTACCAGCATTCATCACTCAGCAAAGCCATGCAATAGGTCAGGACAGGAATGAAGACAGTTCTCATTCGGTTTCTGCGTATAAATAGCACTGTGAATCTGAGATCCCTCCCCGGGACCCTCCTGGCACGCTGGGGCATTTCGGGAAGCAGGGCACGATGTCTCCTGCACTTCTGGGGGGGGTTCATGCTCGGTGGAATCAAGCGCCTGGTCCTTCCCTGCCGGGGTGGCGAGGCAGCCTGTTTGCTCTTTCAGTTTTGTTTTACCTCATTTTTTTAATTTGATACTTGAAGAAGCGTCAGTGATGGACATTGTGCAGTGGTGCCCTGGACTGGAGAGCGGATGCACTTTATCGTCACTTGTGTACGGACAGTGGGTCCCATCCCACCTCGGCCGAGCCCCAGCAGGGTGTCCTTGGTGGCAGCAGAGCCAGCATGGGCTGGTTCTTCCAAAACCCTTTCTAGGATTTTAGGGAGCAATTTCTGTGTTTTAGTGTGGAATTTCACATCCTGTAGAAACTTGAAGTCCTGTTCTGCTGTCAGTTGACCCAGTGAAAAATTCAGCTGGAATTGTGCTGGGCAGACTTCGGTTTGCCTGAGCCACGCCAGCAGGAGACAGCAGAGGTTGGGCAGCTCCTGTCTCCCTCCTGTGTGATTCCCCTGTTCCAGTGGGTTACTCTACTGGAATCTGGAGTCACTGCAGCCCTGGCAGGCTGCGGCATCCCTGCTGGATCTGCTCCAGCATCGCTTCAGGGCTGCTAATGGAGCAAATTGAAAGTCACCCCCAGTAAAGTGACACTAATGTAAAATCTGGAGTAGTTCCACTACTGTCTGTGCGAAAATGAAGTTCCCCTCCAATGGTGGCACCGGGTTGCTGACAGCAGGATGCGCTTTCTGGGCTTATGATGATGCTTTTGAAACAACTTGCAGAGAACCAGAGCGGTGAGACGTAGCAGTGTGGTGTGGCCGTTGAGATCTGCTCTTGGCTCCTGGGAGCTGGGACACAAAATGTGGTCACAGGCTGTTTTGCTTATCTGTGAAACCATCAGCATTCTTTTTTCCTTTTTCTTTATGAATTCTGTTCAAGATAATCATAAAAAAAAGGGGAAAAAAGACCAGGGGCTGGATTCTGTTTTGCAGTATGGGATTTGCTCCTGAGTTAGAAAGCAGTGTTAAGCAAACATGAAAGGCAATGGGCATGAGGGCTGGCGGATCCCAGACTGGCAGGTCTGGCAGCTGCTGCAGAGCCGGCTCTGATCCCAGCCCCAGGCAAGCCAAGGAAATCCCCAGGGATGCCCAGAGCAGCCCCTGGGCATCTGACTGCAAAGTCAGGAGCCTGTGGGGCTGTGGAGGACTTCCTCTGGCTCTGCCCTGGTATCAGAGATCCAGGCTCCAGCTTGCTGCTCTTGGGACTCTGGCAGAGCAGCTCCAGTGGGATTTCCCACAAGTTGTGCTAAAAAGAAACCCAAGCCACAGGGTCCCCACAGCAGCTGACCTCACCGACACTCACCCAGGGCAGCACAGCCCTCCCCAGCCCTTCATGGCTTTGCTTGCACAGCATCACATTGGCTTCCTCTCATCCTCGCTTCAGACTAATGTACAATTTCGAGTGTATCTGCTTTCCCTGGGGTCTGGGTGCTGTCGTGCTCCACGGTACTCCCACCTCGTGCTGAGCCAGCTGGCCACGGAGTTGCCCGGCCCTTGCCAGCCATGCCAACTTCGTGGCCCTTCCATTGAAAGTCCATTCCCTATTATTTTGTGTTTGCTTCTTTTTTTTTTTTTTTCCCTCTTTTCTTTTAACATCATAGGAAACCTGTAGTCGGGATTGTTACTATTGGAAACTGATCACATGTTCCATCCAGGTATTTTCATCTCTCTGGCATTACGCAAAAATAAAGGCCTGAGAGAGAGATATAACCGAACATAGAAGTAGAGTTAGGCTTGTCTGAGTTTTGAGGCATATAGTATAATGGCAGAAGGAAAAAAAAATTAAAATAAAATAAAATTAAAATAATGATGTTGCACAACTTGTAGAAAACAAAGAAGGGAAAGGGTTAATGTATTAAATGTGCTAAATTACATTAAGAACTTAATTTTATTAAAGTATTATTACTTAAGAAACTTGGTATCTGCTCTCGGTTTGTGTTTGTTCACACTTCAGGAAGGGCCAGGAGCAGTGGTTGGGAGCAAAGTCCTGCTGGGCTGAGTTACAGGGCAGTGGGGCTGGACCTCCCTCTGCCACCCCTCCTGCATCTCCCACCAGTCCCATGCTTTTGGCAGCACTTCTTGGGGTTCATTAAAGCACTTGTGAGATGATGAGCCTCCTGAGGCAGCTGCTTCTCCCAGTGCTGGTGCTAGCAGGTCCCATGTCCGTGAGCCACCCTGTGCCATATTTCACCCTTCCCACTTCTTCATCCCAGCAGAAAACATCTGAAAACTGGAAAGCCTGGAACAAAACTGAGTTGCCCAGCCCAAAAGTGCCTCCATGAGTCTAAATGAACTCATCATCCCAGGAGTCCATGCCAGTGCCTGGCTGACGGCATGTCCAATGGCAGTGAGGCCCAAGGGACACTTGGCTCAGCCCTGTCCCTTTGTGGAGCAGCCTCCATCCCCCGCACACCCCCTCTCCAGCCGGTGGGGCTGACCTCACCTCTTGGCACTGTATTTTGGTGTGGGCAGATGGTGTGGGAAGAGGTGGTGCTTGGCAGCTCCAGCTGGTCTGCATGTTGCCAGGGCTTTGCCAGCTGAGGTGGGCACGGGGTAAAGCGCAGCCCATGGGGCAGTGGTGACCATTCACGTGAGGACAGTCCCCAGCTGCAGTCAGACCCTGGGTATGGCAGAGGATGGGTCTGGCCAGCTCAGGGTTGAGACTGCCTCTGGAGGGGGCAGTGCCATGGTGTAGGGACACAGTGCCAGGGGGCTGGAGCCAAGGTTAAGGTGCTGCCAGGGCTGGGGTGGCTGCACAGTGGGTGGATAAAAAGGGGCACCCATATGGTGCAGTTGCTTCTGCACCCCGTTTGTGCTCCCTGCACTGCCCCTGTGCCAGCAGCAGGATCCCACCTGTTCTTCTAATCCTGCAATTCAAGCTCTCCCCTCTGGCCTCCCAGCAGGACACCCCCTTGCCCAGGCTACAGCCCTATCTTCTTCCCAACCCTCCTCCTCCTCCCCCTTCATTGCCTGTGGATGCTTCCCATCTGCCCCATGTGGGGCTGGCACTGCTCTTGCTTCAAGGAAAGACCTGGCAGAGAGAGAAAAGGCTTCAACAGCAGCTTTATTTGGGGATTTTGCCTCAATTTCTGTTTCATCAACAAATCCCGCTCCAAGGGGGAACCCTGTCCCAGATCCTATTGGCACAGCCAAGTGAGATGCAGAGACTGGGGGCAGCTGTGGAGAGAAAGAGATCCCCCAAAACCCCACACTGCGACCGGGGCCACACTCCCAGTACTGGGTCAGTGGGGCAGGCTTTCCTACCTGCACCCCTCTTGACTGACACCTGCCAATCCCAGGCAGGGGACAAGGCCACTATCATGCCACCAATGCAGCAGACACTCTGTCCAGTGGTGGCATGTCCCTAGGCTGGGCCATTCAGCCACCAGCCACGGTGGCCAAACACTCGAGCAGGGAAGAGCCAAGCCATACCAGGGCATCTGTGCAGCCGGAGCCAAGGGGTCCCCAGTGCTGACACTGGCTCCCACACAGGCAGCTGTGCCGAGGGACCACGTGCCCACCCTCAGCACCTCATCCCTGCCCTCACCCTCAGCCCCCCAAATCCCCTGTCCCCTCCTCAGGGCTTCCCAAAGGCCAAGGCCCCCCAGCCCCTGCTCCCATCTCTTTCCATGGAAGAGTCACAGTTTTGCCCTTTGCGGGGGTTATGCCACAGGGAGGGGGTCACAACACAAAAACTGTGTCACCCCCACCCCCCACCCTGGATGGCCCCAGTAGCACCCAGAGGCACTCCCAGCTCTCAGTGCCGCAGGGACAGGGCAGGGCACAACAGGCCACATCACTGCTGGTTTCACCAGGCAGAAGGATGCACCCAGTGTCCCCCTCCACACCCACCCCATGGGGTTGCACACAGGTCGTCACCAAACAGGGACCATGTTCGGGCTTGTTCAGTGCCACCCAGTCACCCAGAGACTGCACCTGCAGGGCTGAAGGGAGCAGGGACACAGGGGATGGCATGTCCCCAACCTTGAGGAGAGAGGGGAGACACTCTGATGCTTTGCCTCCCCCCGTTTTTGTTGGTCCTACATCAACACAGGTGGAGAAGCACATGGGCAGGATGATGGTGCACACAAAAGCAGCCGCCTGCACTCTCAGGGAGCTGTGGCAGGCAGAGGTAGAGGGTGACACATGTGATGCCACCATGTGCTGGGTGGTGGGGGTCGAGGGAGGGGTACTCCAGGGGCTCAGATGTTCTGGCAGCAGGGCGCCTGCCGGCCCTCCTGCTGTGTGGGCAGCACCCGGATGGGCTCGATGGTGGTGGAGGGGCCAAACTCTGACTCTGGCTGCCCAGTGATCTGCCTCTGGGACACGATGCGGTAGATCTCTGCCAGCAAAGAGAGGGAAAGTGAAAAAATTATTTAGGTAAGCATTTCGGGGGGGGATATGCTCCCTCCAAAATACACAGCTCCAGGGGTGCAAATGCCCACCTCTCCCCATCCAGGGGAGCAGGATTCCAACCCAGATCCCACCCAGTACAGCCAAGCCCCCAGGCGTGTCCTGTGAGGATGCGATGTCCAAAGCCATCTCTACTCCATCCCTCCCTTTCCTGGTTGCCCCTTACCTGAGAGGATGTTGTGGAAAGCTGTCTCCACATTGGTGGAATCCAGAGCAGACGTCTCAAGGAAGGACAGCCCGTTCTTCTCTGCAAGAACAGTGTGAGCTCAGGTGGGTGCCATGAACTCCAGCCAGATGGGATGGGACTGGACAGGATGGGGGAAGATACCTGCAAAGCTCCTGGCCTCATCGGTGGGCACAGCCCGCAGGTGCCGCAGGTCACTCTTGTTGCCCACCAGCATAATGACAATGTTGGCGTCAGCGTGGTCCTGCAGCTCCTTCAGCCAACGCTCTGCATTCTCATACGTCAGGTACTTGGCAATGTCATAGACGAGCAGAGCTCCCACTGCCCCCCGGTAGTACCTGGAGGACAGTAAGGGGACAGGGTCACAGCAGGGCCCCATGCAAGGGCCACAGGTCGGGAACAAGGAAACTCACGCTGAGGTGATGGCCCGGTACCGCTCCTGCCCGGCCGTGTCCCAGATCTGAGCCTTCACCGTCTTGTTGTCCACCTGGATGCTCCTCGTGGCAAACTCCACCCCGATGGTACTCTTGCTCTCCAGGTTGAACTCATTGCGGGTGAAGCGCGAGAGCAGGTTGCTCTTCCCCACCCCCGAGTCCCCGATGAGCACAACTGGGGGGCACAAACACAGTGTCAGCTCCCCCAGCCACCCAGGAGAGCCACCCATCCCACAGCCCAGCAGGGATGGGAATCTCCCCATCTGCCTCCCCCATCCAGACCCCACCTCCATGTCATCCAGGAGAAGCTTACAGGTAAGGGGTGAAGTAGAGCAGGACCAGCTGCCTCCACTCCTCCCAGCAGCATCACTGCTGCCTATAAATACCCCTTGAGAAAGTCCCCGCCTTCACTGGGAAGTTGCCAATAGTTTCTGTCCCCGGGGATGGGAAAGCGCCACATGCACTGATGTACCCAAAATGGGCAGAAAACCAGGGTCAGGACCTGTGCGGGGAGAGCCAGGCCAGAGGCCAGGCAGAACTGGGGCTCCTCTTGCCAACCCTGTGTGCACTCCAGCCCTGAGGGCACACTGGAGGACTTAATGACATGGTTTGAAAGGAAGCATCCTCCTCTGCTGCTTCTGGTCCAGCCCATGAGCTGGGAAATCCCTGGGTGTGGGTTAAATGCATTTTCTGCCTGTCCCAGATCTGGCTGGTTCCTGTAAAACCTGGTGAAACAGGCTCTGGGGAGCTTTATCACACACCTCCCCAGTCAAGTTTGTTGAGTTTATGACTCAACAGGGTTTTGGTTTTATTTTTTAAGTTATTTTTAATTCCCTCACTGCCGATCCTGTTCATTCCCCAGGTGTGCAGTTGACTTCACCCACCCGTGGGACACGTCTCCCCACCAGGGCTGGACAACAGCAGGGCTGAGGTCACAACAATCCAGTGACCACGGTGGGGAGGATGCAGGAACAGCAGCACCAGCAAGGGGGCCACTGGGATGTCACACAGGGCAGGAGCCTCAGCAAGGCAGAGCTATGCTCAGTCAAGGCTCAGCAGCCACCATCCTGCAAGGATGTTGCTCCATGCCCTGGATAACCCCTTCCCACCAGCTCCAGCTCATAGACATGGCTCCCCTGCATGGTGCAAAGTCTCCAACAGTGCAGCCACCCCGCTGACAAAACCCCCAGTGCAGGGCAGCCAGCAAACAGTCTAGTGCCAGGACAGCCAGCACTAAGTGGAACAACTCTCTAGGATCACTGAGGGAAGCTGGAAGGCACCAGAGCACTGCTGGCAATTGCTGTGTCAGCTCAGCCAGGGGATGAGGGAAGGGCAGCTCCTCCACAGCATCACAGGATGGTTTGGGTGGACGGGACTGCAAAGCCCATCTTGTTCCACCCCTTGGTTCACTACGCCAGGTTGCTCCAAGTCCTGTCCAACCTGGCCTGGAACACTTCTTGAGGGATGGGGCAGCCACAGCTTCTCTGGGCAACCTGTGCCAGGGCCTAACCATCCTCACAGCCAAGAATTCCTTCCCAATATCCTAACCCTGCCCTCTGCAGCAGGAAGCCATTGTCCCTTGTCCTGTCACTCCAGGCCCTTGTCCAAAGTCCCTCTTCAGCTCCCTTGGAGCCCCTTTAGGCACTGGAAGGGGCTCTGAGGTTTCCCCAGAGCCTTTTCTTCCACAGGCTGAATATCCCCAGCTCTCCCAGCCCTGCTCCAGCCCTTGGAGCATCCCTATGGCCTCCTTGACTTCTTCCACGAGCTCCACGTCTTTCCTGTGCTGGGGGGCCCCTGAGCAGGAGGCAGCTCTGCAGAGGGGTCTCACCAAAGTGGAGCAGAGGGGCAGAATCCTCCCCCTGCTTTGCCTGGCTGTCAGGGAGACTTCTCAGCTGCTGCCCACTGCATGGAGGTCAGAGAGGACCCTAACAGCCTGGACTACCCTGGACAAGACAGTAGAAAATACAGCCCAGTGGTGAGCCAGGTTCGTTATCACTTTCCGAGCTTCAAAGTTTTGGTCTGAGCTCAGTTTTTTACCAACAACAGGAAATTGCTGCTTCCCCAGCTCAACTGCCACAATCCCCATCCTGGCAGTGCTGTGCTCCATGGCAGGCTCTGGAGGGCTTTGGACCACACCAGGCATGCAGGGCAGGTGGTGCAGGGTCCTGCAGCCTGTGGGGGTGATGAGCCTCACGTCCCTGAGCTTGAATGGCTTGAGGAGCTGGAGCAGTACTCCCTACCCAGGCACAAAAGCATTTGACACATTCTGTCCCCACTGCCTCCAAACATCCTTGTCACACCATATCTCACTGCAGGGATGGAAACAGCCTGGAGCTCCACACAGGGCCCCGAGGAGAGGTCTCAGGAACAGCCATGCCCAAAGCTGTTCCTCAGCCATACTAAGCCCCTCCAGTAGTAGGAACGCCTTCAGCAGTATTGGGGCCTTGCACACCTGGAATGTGCGTTGTGCTTTGCAATAGCTGATCCTCCCTTTTCAGTGGAACTTGGGATAATGCTGCTTCCAGCTGTGACAATCTCCCTTTTCTCAAGGGGGAGGCTGGGCTCACAGAGCTGTTGGACCCTGTGAGCAGTAGCCCAGCTCCATGGCCCTGGACACTGCATTCCCCTTTGACTTTGCTCCTGTTTCAGAAGGATTGAGCTGCCCTTGCACTGAAAACTCAGTTCTCCTATTTTTTAAGAACTTCAGAGACCACCATGAGACCCAAGAGGGGAATAGTGAGCTGCTCCCAGCCTTGGCTCCTGTAGGATGACAGGGGATGGACAGACACAGGAGGACCATGCACTGAAGCCCCCTCAGAGCCACGCAGCTGGCACTGCACCAGGTGGGAAGCGCAGAACAAAGCATCTGGGAGAGCTCCTGCCTGGGCATTGCACTCACTCAGCAGCAGAGTTTCCCCTACACCAGGTCCCAGACTAACTCCAGGGAGAAGGATTTTCCTGGGCAGTGGCCAGGGGAGGCGTGCAAGGAGCCAGGGGCTACCAGCACGTTGCTGGCTGGAATTAGGTCGTGTCAGTGGCTAGAATTACTCGGGGCCTTGCGGGCAGGCCTGTGTGGGTAGGCTGACTCACAGCCACCCACTGGTGAGCTCACACCCTGGATTTTATGGCTCAGGAGGCTGTGGCACTGCCAAGATGTCCCCTTGCTTCCCCAGCACCTGCTTTGGCCACAGCAGACCACAGGGAAGCCTGGCACGCACAGGGATGGGGGTGCTTCATGGGGATGCTGGGCTCCCACAGGCAGTGTCTCCAAGAGCCTGTTCCTGTCCCCCACCCACCCCCTGCACAGAAATGAGGTCAGAGCATGACCAGCACCAAGAAGGACAAGCCCAGATCCCTGGATCCTCTCCCTCCACTGCAGCTGGGGAGCAGCACGGCTTTCTCTCTGGGGGTTGATTACTCAGCTCCCAGATGTGCTCTCCTCACCCAGAGCCGCAGAGCAGAGCACCCATGGGTGCTCAGGGGCTGACACGGCACCCACAGAATCCCATGGACCAGCCTTCCCCACCACCTTTGGGACCAGCATCCTGCCATGGCCACAGCCACCCCTCCAGGACGCTGTGCACTCAGGCCGGGGCTGCAGCCTCCTCCCGCTGCTGTCATGAGCATCGGGACCACAAACCATCAGACCAGCTCCAGCAAACCCTCCGACCACGGTAGGCTTGCTACATCAAACCTCAACCCCAGCCTCACCGGCATCCACTCTCCTTCCCAGCACAGCGGAACACCACAACAAGCCCCCCCTCCCGCCCCGTCCCGAGAACCGGGAACTGAGTGTTACATCCCAGTACAAGCCCCAGCTCCCGGTCCCACGCCGAGGGTGCTGCGTGGAGCCAGCCCTGACGGCAGCAGGCTGAGAGCGGGGACAGGCACGCTCATCGCAGGCACGGCCAGCGCAGGCCGGGCAGCAGACCCACCTTTGAAGAGGTAATCGTACTCATCGTCCTTGCCCCGCATCTTGCCCAGCACCACAGCCCCACTCCCACTGGGCCAACTGCGATTTCCGGGCCTTATCCAGCCCTGGCAGGGGCTGTTCCCCGCCACCCATTGGTGGCCACAGCCTTTCCTGCTTCACACCCATTGGCGGCCGGGGCTGCCCGTCAGCACTCAGGTGTGCTCACCTAGGCCAGGTACGGGGGGCGGGGATGCTGCATGGCGGCAGGGACAGTCCATCACCTGTGTGTGCTCCTGATGGGAACAGTGACGGCCCCGCGCTCCACGCAGAACCTTGGGTGTGACCTGGAGCTGGGCTGGCACGTCTGGCGTGGTGCAAAGGGAAAGCGAGAAGATATGAAGAATCCAGCGGGAATTATCCCGTTTCCGAGGGGTTTCATATAACTGGCAGAGGCTGCGTCATCGTTTGAACTGATAAGAGTTCAAACAGAGCACCTAAACTGGGAAAGGCTGCATGGGGAGGAGGCACAGGGGGAGCATGGCTTCAGGGTGGGAGGGGGCGCAGGATAAGCCTAGCTTCAGGGTGGGAGGGAGTGCAGGGGGGCCATGGCATCGGGCTAGGAGGGGGCACGGGGAGCAGTGGCATCCAGCTGGGCTGCTTTGGAGGCCGTGATCTTCAGCACATTATGAAGGTGGGGACCCAAGGGCGTCGACCACAAACACGCAGGAATTCCAGCTCAGTAAACTTGCATTTCACAAGTCCTTTAATGATTGCATCACGCCCGTGCTGGACACAGAGCTGCTCCCGGCGCCATGGGACTGTGCCCTGTGCTGAGCCCTGTCCCACCACGCAGATAGCAGGCACCTTTGCTTGCTCCTGCTGCCCCATGTGCTCCAGCTAGGGATGGGAGAGATGTCTAGGGATGAGGCAGCCAAGGGCTGAGTGCTGCCACTTTACACCCTAGGGTCTGGCTCAACTCCAGAGCAGTCCCTGGTGGGACAGAAACCTGTTGGTCAGCCACATCCTCAGTGCACAGCACAGGGTGGCCCTACAGGAGCAACCCCAAGGCCAGAGGTAATCAGAGAGGCTCCTGTTGCTGCCATAGCCTGCCCAGAACCTCCTGGTTTCTTCCCCAGAGGTGCCTCGGGGGTATCCTGGTCCTTTTGTCCCTGCAGGTCCAGGAGGGCTGATACAGTGCGTGACAGTGGTGATGCTAATCAGGACCCAGCAAAAATCAAACAGAGAGAGAAGAGCTCCTGGAACTGGTGCTTCTCACTGTTTATGGCAGATTTTGGCCCCTGTCCAGGCTGCTGGTCCCCACTGCACCAGGACAGGGGTGGCAGTGCAGATAGGGTGACCAAGGTGTGTCCTGGGCCTGTGGGGTTCCCCAGGGACTTCGTGGGGTTCCCAGCGGGCTCAGAGGGCCACGCAGCACGGGCGCCTCTCTGCCTGTGCTGGGGCCGTGCTTGCAGGGCTCTCGCTGGCAAGTGACACCGTGTTGCTTTGGCTGCTCCTCTGCTTCTGCTTCTGCACTTTGTAGAAGATTTCTGCAAAAGAAGTGCCAGGGTATCTGTGTATCAGCCAAGGCCCCCTGGGGATGCAGGGACAGCTTCAAGCCTGCAGCCCCCACTGCTCACCCACAGCTCGGCTGGCTCTCCTTCCCCTCTAGGCAGCAGAGGGGTGACTTGAGGGGTGACAAGGGAGCAGCTCCCACAGGTTGCATCCCTGTGGTGCTCAGGGAACACCCTGTGCTTGGGCAATTTCCTCTTGCCCAACCTGGGATTAGTGCTTCACCCTGTGCTGAGGCTGGCAGCTCACTGGGGCAGGCTGGTTCAGCACAGCACTGCATGGCACAGCATGGCATGGAATAGCACCGCATGGCTTGGCATAGCATGGCACACCTCACTGCCCAGATGCTGCTGGCTGCCATTCCTGGAGAGCTACTCTTGGACTCTATCCCTGGCCCCCCAGGTCCCCACGGCCGGTTTGGCAGGATGCTGGAGACACCAAGTCATGAGCCCAGGACAACAGGAAGGAGACTGGAGATTATGGGGGAGAAGCAGCCCCTGGGGCTTCAGGGATGCCCTAGGGCCGTGAGAACAAAGCTTCGGGTGTGGGGAGTGAGACGCCCAGCACCAAAGGCTGAAAACCAAATCAGCCAGAAAGACAACACCAAAAGACCTCATGAAACTAGCCCCAAATAGCTCAAGTGGAGCAGGGAGAGAAGAGCTGCACATCATCTGCCCAGCCCTGCATCCCTGGGAAAGGGACCCCACAATGCCCTGGGACCCTGCTGCACCACAGCACCAGTGCCTGTACCCTTCAGGATGGTCTCAAATGCTTCCTCAACATTCGTGGAGTCCAGCGCCGAGGTCTCAACGAACAGCAGCCCGTTGTTGTCTGCAAGGAGAAGAGCCCCCTGAGATGATGCAGACCCCAGTGAGGACGTGGCTCCAATCTGGAGCACCTTTAGAGATGCTCAGGTGCCTGCACTGGTGCAGGTCCACTGTTGGGGAGGTTCTCAAGCCCCCAGCCCTGCGGTGGGGTGCCAGCCTGTACCTGCAAACATTTTCGCCTCCTCCATGGGCACCTCTCGAGCCTGTGCGAGGTCAGTCTTGTTCCCCACCAGCATGACAACGATGCTGGCCTCGGCATGGTCGTACAGCTCCTTCAGCCAGCGGTCCACCACGTCGTATGTCTGGTGCTTGGTGATATCAAACACGACCAGGGCACCCACAGCCCCCCGGTAATACCTGTGACAGAACCCCCTATCATCATTCCACGCTCCAGATCCTCCCCCCCCAGCATCCTCAACCCATGGGGCTGAACCCAAGTCCCAGGAGAAGCACGGATTTCAGGCCTCCCATCCTTACGCTGAGGTGATGGCGCGGTACCGCTCCAGGCCAGCCGTGTCCCAGATCTGAGCCTTCACCACAGCGTCTCCCACCAGGATTGTGCGCGTGGAGAACTCCACGCCGATGGTGGTGCGGCTGTCATGGTTGAACTCGTTGCGGGTAAAACGAGAGAGCAGGTTTGTTTTTCCCACCCCAGACTCCCCGATCAGGACGACTGTGGAAGGAAGAAGTCCCACTGGAGTGCTCCAGCTACCAGTACTGGTTGCGTGGGCACCGCTTGCTGTCCAATGACCCCAGACAGGTCACAGAGGCTGGGCAGCTGTGTGGGTTTAACCCCTGGTGTGGTTGCTCCTTCAGCAAACAGGGGTCCCTGTGGGAGCCCAGCTGTGCTCCCTAGAGCTGGTGTGGCCCCAGAGCTGTTCAGGGGGGTCATGGCTACCAGGCTCTGGGCAGCAGGAGCAGGGCAAGGATGTTGGTGACCCCTGGGTCACCCTGCTGCGGTGGGCACCCAGGACAGGTGGCACACCGGAGCCTATCTGTCTCCACTTGCCCAAAGGGAGCACAGAGCTCCAGCAGAGTCCAGCCAATAGTACCTGGCAGAGACCAGTTGGGCCCAAGGAGCTCAGCGCGGGAGGTGTGAGGCTGTGCCCCCATTTCTCCAGCTCAGGTTTTACCCCCATGTCCTCAGCATGTGCCACCACCACAGCAAATGACTTTTCAATGCCCACTGGTCTCGGGGGTTACAGGCTCTCATGGCACTTATTTATGCCTCACACACTCAGCTCCAGCCTTCACAGCCCCCCCATCCCACAACAGGAATTTGCTTGGCACTGCACACCTGCAGCCTTGGGGTGAGTGTGGATCTCCCCATGTCTCTGTGGACCTTGGACTCACCAGCCCCGGCCTCACTGCTGTCAGTGGTCGGTGCCTGCTCCCCAGTCCCCTGACCCTCCGTAGCTCCCGGTGCCCATCACAGCTGCAGGGATAGTCAACAACATCCCAGTTCGGGACACAGCCGCTCTGGGGAAAGGGCACCCTCGTTCCCTCCTCGCAGCTCCTGGCTTTCTGCTCCACCCCTTTTGAGGAAGGGGGGGGTCCCATCGAGCGCAGGACTCACCCTTGAAGACAAAGTTATAGTCCTCCTCGGCGCTGCCCATGTCACCCCGGCTGCCGCCTGCCCTCGCAGGGCCGCCCTGGGTTTCCTCCTTCCCGCTGCCAAGCCTCGAGCAGGCGGCGGGGCGGGCCGGGCTCCCGGAGGCGCCGAGGGAGGAGACGGAGCGACCAAAAGTTCCTCTCTGTCGGGGAGCGAGCGGGAGCGAAGGGGGTCCAGGGGTGCGCGGAGGGTCTGGGACAGCGGCGGCGAGAGAGGCCGAGCTGGCGACAGCGCGGCCGGTTGACTCAAGGGGTGGGACTGGGTGTCGCAGCGCAGGTTGGGCAGGTAGTGTCACCCCTGGGACCGTCACGGGGTGGCTGGAGGAGGAGCCAGGGCCTGATCCTGAGTGCGGGGCAGGCTGGGGCAGCGAGAACCGCATGAACAGTATGGGCAACATAGGCAGGGAGGGGTGCGAGGGCAGCGCGGGGTGCGAGGGCAGTGTGGGCAGGCTGGGGCGGCACGCTCAGGACAGCGAGGGCAACACGGGCAGCGTGCGCAGTAAGGGTGGGATGGGCGGGGAGGGCAGCGAGAGCACCGTGGGGAGGGGAGGGATGCGATGACATCGAGGGCAGCGATGGCAGACTGGGGCAGCATGGGCAGAGCAGGGCACTGTGGGGTGGGACGGCAGCGAGGGCAGCTGTGCCAGGAGCAGAACCCCTGCTCAGCCCGGCTCCCGCCACTGCGAATGTTCCCTCGCCTCTGCTGCCATCGTGTGAAAGCCAGGGAAACTGGGACGGGAAGGAGCCCCCACGACCCTTCCAGCTATCCCAGTGTGACCAGCAGGGCTGTGCAAGGGCTCGGCTCTGTCGTAACCCCTCTCCTTTGACAACAGCCCCTTGCAACTTCTTGTCTTTCCCCAGGGCAGTGGGCACCTCCCGAACACTGCCCAGGCACCTCCAGCCCAGCCAGGCTGTGTTACCCCTCAGCTCCCCGAACAAGAGATACAATGGACACAAGCATCAAACACACCTTTATTCCCCCAGCTTCTGTATTCCTGCCACCTTATCTTTAAGATCACACTAGAGCTCCGGGATGCCCATGGGGCCACTCACGCCCAACCATGCCAGTGACGGTGATGTGTCAGAGCCCAGTAGCACCTCAGAGCCCTCCACTGCCTGCTCAGGATGCGGCCACCTGCGTGAGTGGCTCCTCCAGGTACTGGACCAGCGCCTGTGCCTGCAAGCAGAGAATGGCATGAGCCACGCTCAGGTGGGTTTTGCAACCTGTGTGCCCACTGCCCACTTGCTTATTGTAATTTATATTTCAGTTTAGAACCTTCAAAAGGTGTGATGTGGTGCCGGGGCAGGCACAGGGGACAGAGGAGTCTCTGCAAGGTGCAAAGACTGTCCCAGGCATGGAACGTGCTATCCCAATCCTCTTCAACAGCTCTTTCCCACACCAAAGCAGGGACGCAGCCCTGCAGATCCCCAGCCACCTCCCCATCAGCATTACCTTGGCTTTCAGCATCCCAAATCCGACCGTCTCCTTGGCGTACATGCAGAGCAGCAGGTTTGCCACCCGTGTGATGGCCACTCGCCCCTCCTGCCCAGGGAGAAACAGCACCTGTTGCACCCCAGCTTGGCCTGGACCCCAGCACGGTCCTGGCACCACAGCCAGGTCCCCAGGGAGGGCAGGGCAGGCCCCAGCTCCACGTACCATACAGTCCATGAGGATAAATTTGAGGTTGTCCTCATTGAATGCCTGGTGCCCATTCTTGTCGTAGGCCACCCAGATGTTGCTGGCAATGGCCGCAGTGACCCTGGCATCAGTGTCCCCGTAGCCCGAGTAGGCAAGCAAGGACCCCTCGTTGTTCAGCAGCCTGAGAAGGACACAGTATGGCAATCTGATGCTTCTAACATCAGACCCCCTTTCAGCACCAGGGGTAGAGCAAACCCCCTCACCCAGTCCCAAGACACTGCTCCCAAGACACTGCCACTCTGCAGGGGTTCGACAGGGGGTGGGGGGCGCTTCAAAGCCCTGCAGTGGCTCCAGGCCCGAGCAGGGCAGTGCAGGGCTGTGGTAGCTTTGTCTGTTGAAGCAGTGGGACCTGCCACAGGCTGGGCATGAGCCCAGGGAATAAACACTGTGCACAGCCCCAGCTCTGCGCATGGCCCTTGCACTGTGCACGAAGAATCCCAGCAGCAGACATCAGGAACGGTGCAAGGGCCTCAGCCCCACACACTGTGCACAGTCCCAGCACCATCTGTAGCCCAGCACCATGCAGGGCGTGTGGCCTCAGTCCCACGCCTGCCCCTGCAAGGGGCCCTCGCCTTCCCAGGGCAGGGAGCGAGCATCCTTGGGCAGGGGCAGGAGCAAGGGCAAGGAGCATCCCCAGGCAGGGGCAGGAGCAGGGGCTGGAGGGAAGGGGAAAGGCAGGCGGCACCTTTGGGCAAAGGAAGCACTCCCAGGGCAGGAGCAGGGAGCATCCCCCGGTGCAGGGACAGGGGCAGCATGCCGGAGGCAGGTGCAGGGACCTGGGCAGGAGCAGGTACAGAGTCTGGGGCAGGAGCAAGGGCTGGCACAGGAGCAAGGGCAGGGGCAGGGACGAGGGAATGGTAGGCAGCATCTCCAGGCAGGGGCAGCATCCCCTGGGGCAGGGACAGGGGCAGTATCTGCCGGGGTAGGTACAAGGGAAACATCCCCGGGCAGGGAAGGCATCTCCCCGCAGTGGCGTCCCCCCGTATCACGGACTGCCCGGTGCCCCCGAGCCTGCTCGGGGAAAGCCGCCCCCCGCCCGGCCCCCCGCACTCACAGCGTGCTCTGGACGCCGCCGGTGTTGGCCTGGCTGAGCACCT
>WAAG01005994.1:21524-36767 GCA_013390105.1 Tichodroma muraria
CAGGGTGGGAGGGAGCGGGGAGATCTGAAGGAGGGCAGGTGCTGGAGGGCTTTGGAGAGGAGGAAACAGTCTCCCGAGGGCGGGAGGTGGTCTGGGGGGCTCACCTGTGGGAGGGGTCGAGGTGTCGAGGAGTAGTTGAGGGACTCGGAGAGCGGCTTTGGGGGTGGTGGCAGTGGGAGGGGTGTGAAGAACCGGGGTGGGGTCTGGGGGCTTGGCCCGTGGGCTGGGCTGCGTGGGAGAGTGTTCCTTGAGCGGAGGTGTGGGAAGGGTGTTCGGATTGTGGGCAGAGCCGCGTGGGTGCGTGGGGGGCTGCCGGGGGCGCATCTGGGGGTCCTGGCGTAGGTCTGGACTTTTCTGGAGGCAGATTACCCGGGCGAGGGAGAGGAGCCGGGCAGGTGTTTGGGGCCATCGTTGGATGAGGTGGAGAAAAGGAAACATCGGCCCTTCCATGGGTGGGCTTCGGGGGGCTCTGCACCTGCTAGGGAGCAGGAGAGGGCTGGGATTGGCAAAAGCTGGGGTTAGCAAAGGCTGGGATTGGCAGAGGCTGGCTCTAGGGCTGGTCCTGGCATTGAGAAAGTGGCGATGCCCACTGGGACAAGGTGTCATGGGCTCTGTGCTGGGCTGGCTGTGTGCTTTGGTCAGATGCAGGGCACAAGGTCGTTGTGTGAAGGGCTTGGCAGGGATCTCTTTGCAGCAGTTCATGGCGTGGGCAGGGGCTGTGCACATGCGGCCCTCCTGATCCTTTCCGTCCGGGAGCCCTTCGGTACAGAGGGTGTGGAGTGAGGGCTTTGTGCAGGGGGACACGGAGCTGTGCGGGGGGGACGTGGAGCTGTACATGGGGGGACATGGAGCTGTGCAGGGAGGGACACGGAGCTGGATGGGGGGGACAGAACTGGACGGGAGGACACGGAGGTGGACGGGGGGGACACGGAGCTGTGTGGGGAGGAGCACAGACAGGGTGATCTGAAGCCAGGGCTATGCTGTGCCCAGCCTTGTTTTCAGAGTTCTGGTGCGACAGCTGAGAGCTCTGGAACCGGCACGTGTTTCACTCTCCATCCTGGCCTTCTCCTCTGAATTCCCTATAGTTTGTGTTTTCCAAGTGCAAGGCTTTATTTCCTCCAGATCAGTCTGGGAATGCCCCAGCAGGGCCAGCAGTGAGAGTCTTGCTTGCAGATGTAAATCCCAGCACAGCACACAGTAAGGAAGAGGTGTCCATGCTCTGTGGCATGCTCACAGGGAATTCAGTTGCAGAAATAGGAATTGGAGAAGACCTAGTTTATTTCCATTGGCTGATAAAGGATTATTCCCTTTTCCATAGAGCTCTGTCCTGTATTAAATCAGAGTTTGGCTTTCTTTAGGATGAAAACTCAAATAAGCAGATGAATCCAGTTCAGTCATTCAGGATAAATGGTGTGTTTGGGTTAGGCCTGAAGCACAATTGGTCTGGCTTTGGAAACCTTCAGCTCTTCTGAGGGAATGGCTCTGTCTTTTCTGAGATTTACTCCATAGTTTGTGATTTCAGATCTTGTCTTTGCTTTGTTTAGTTTTCATTAACACCTCAGACATCAGCAACTGATGACTGTGTGGTACCTTAATGGACTCTGAGGGCTTGTCATTTCTTTATGCTGTTCCCAGAATGGATGTGATCCCTGGAGATTTATGTTACTGGTACCAGTCCTTTGCCTGAAAAATGCTGTTTGTTTTTCAGTTCAAAGAAGAGATTTCTAGACGGTTTAAAGCCAAACAGGATCAGCTGGTTCTGATCTTTGCTGGGAAGATCCTGAAGGATGGAGACACGTTGAATCAACATGGGATCAAAGATGGGCTCACTGTTCACTTGGTCATTAAGACTCCACAGAAGTAAGAGTTTGGTCTTGGGTGGGCTGGGATCAAATGGGGGCTGGGAATAACTGATTGTGATGATCCTGGTGAGCTTTCCCTGCCCCAGCTGTGCCACACAGCAATGGTGTTTGTCACTAACCTGTCCATGGATGACACAGCTGTGGTGGTATATGGCAGGCACCTGGAGGGGCTGGTCCATTAACATTACTCATGTGTGTGTCTTGGAAGAACCCATCAGAAGTGGATACTGGTTCTAGCAAAGCAGCAAAAGTTCAAGAAAAAGTTGCTGATAAGTGAAATTACTTTCCCAGTGAATTTGTGTTGCTGTAGAAACCAATACCTGGGGTTTCTGTCACCTCCTGCTAATACTTAGCTCTGAGCCTGTGCTCAGGCTCTCCGAGGCGCCACAGGAGGCACAAGGCATGCGAGCCCTGTGGGGCACCTGTGTGGCCCCTGGAGGCACAGCTGCACAGGCCGGTGCACACACTGGATGCTCCACATCAGGAGTGTGCAGAGGCTAGGGCTGTGCAACCATGGACATGGGGCAGTGTGGGGGTTTGCTCATCTAGTGCTGTGGACACGTAGGGAACTCAGGGCACTTCCCATTGGGAATGTGGCTCATGTGCACCACACACCTCAGACTGAGAACGGGACACAGGGCTGACCTCAGGGTCCTGCAGGTTTAGCTCTTCCCAGCACTTTACAGAGGGGTGGTGGGCATGGAAGGATTTTGGGAACAGCTGCTGTGCTTTAGTTGCAGACACGTTTCATTGATCTTGAAAGGCCCTTCACAGCCGTGCTTTGGGCTCCGGCTGCAGTGTGCCCCAGCTCCCAGGGAGCTCCAGGGCTATGTCTCTGTGCAATTCTGCTGTTCCCTGGGAGAGCTGCATTAGTCAAGATGGGGTTTTTTCCTGTTTGGTTTTTTTTTTGCCACCTGTTTTTTTACAAACACAAGGAACTGTCAGGTTCTGCAGCCTCTCCTTGGATTCTGCCTCTTCAGATAGCCTGAGAGCCTGATTCTGTTTCTTCTGTCTCCACTATAAATGTGGTATTGGTGAACCATTTTAAAGGACGAATCAGAGCTGTCCTGGGCTGCTCATTTTTCTCCTGCTAATAGTCCTAGATAAGTGCTTACTGAAGACATTACAGCCTCTTCCTGTGAGAAGAGGCTGAGAGAAACCAAGTGCCCTTTCTCTAGCTTCCTTCTTCCTTCCTTATTCAGCTTCCCATTTGCTTTGTTTCCCCACTCTTTTCCTCTCAGTGGCCACTGGTTTTCAGCAGCAGTCGGGTTAGTCTGGACAGTGGACAGGGACCTTCAGGGTTGATTTTTCAAGTTCTAGAAGTGTGAAAAAGGAAAGGGAGATAGAGAAAAGAAATAATTATTGGTTTGGGAAAAAAAGTCAGGAACTCATTGTTCTTATTGTCAGAGGTATAATGGCATTATTGAGGTGAGTAAAGTGAATTTTTTAGTCTAATTTAATGAAAGCTCTTCAACACTAGTCCAGGACTCACTTTCATGACTGCAGAGGCTTCAGAAAATCTTTAAATGTTCTCTTTAAAATTCCTGTAACACTCTTGAGGAGCAATTGTGATAACAAGGTACTAACCTGGGTTGGTGTATTCAGCAAAGCTGATGTCCAGCACCCGCTGCATGGTGGCTTACAGCACAGCGTCTGTGTGGGTGTGTTAAAAGAAACTTCAGACAACTTGTGCTGGAGCAGGAGCCTTGCATCATGGTGCAGCCAGTGGCAGAGCTGGGAATTTGGAGCCAGGCTGGCCAGAAACATTCCATGGCTTTGTGAGACAGGTGCTGGCTGCCTCATGCCTCAGTTTCCCTCTTTGTACAATAATGCTGATGCTTCTTTTTGCCCCAGAAGCACTGATAGGAGTATTCAGAAGTGAACATTGTTGTTTAGTCCATGCACTAGCCCTCCTGTAACCTCCTGTGGTTTCTGTGGGAGCAGCAGAAGGATTTTCCTGTTTGGAGCACACTCATCGCTCAAGGATATGGCTGTAGTGAATAGTTCAGTGGGATTCAAGGAAGAGCTGGATACAACTCAGGGTAGGACCTGTCCAGCTGCTCTGTGTGGGCCAGGACAACATGTCAGGGGCTGCAGTGCATCGGGATGGGAGACAGATTCCAGCAGATGGAAGGCATCTGGGAGCACAGCTGTGGATCAGTGCAGGCAGAGATGGGATGGAAGCTGGAGCTGGTTGCTGTGGGGATGACTGGTGTGCTGATCCTGGTCATCATGGGACGCTCATCCTGTGTCCTCGCAGAGGACTCCCCTTGCCCTTCCCCGGTACCAGGAGTTTAATACTTCTTATCCTTTGCAGGGTCCAAGATTCAACATCTGCTGCTTCTTCCCCCAATGCTGCTTCTGCCCCCACTGCAACTCCTTCTTCTCCTGCTGCCCCATCTCAGCCCTCTACATCCAGCAGTGCTGGTCCGGATGCTGGGAGTGGCAGCAGGCGGAGCAGCGGGTCAGGGACTGTGGGAGGTCCTGGAGACGGAGGCCCCAACAGTGCTGCATCCATCCTGTGTAAGTGAGGGCTGTGACGAGGAAGAATCTTCTGGGATTAGACCAAGGCGTTGGGGTTCTTGACCACTGTCATTGTCTCTGCTTGCCGTGGGCTTTGCATGAGTCACTCCCATGGCACAACTCTGTGTCCCTTCTCAAGGTAATGCCACTTAGTGGAGTGTGTAGGGATGTCCTTACTCAGAGCTGGCTGCTGTAGGAATACAGGATACCCCTGGATTTGTGGGGATGCAATTCAGCTGATGTGCCTGTCCTCTTTTGCCGTTGCTGATAGTTACTGACTCATGCCTCTCTTCCCGTATGTTGTTCCCTCTCCAGCTGGCTTCGGTGGCATCACTGGGCTGGGCAACCTTGGGATGGGCTCTGCCAACTTCATGGAGCTCCAGCAGCAGATGCAGCGGCAGCTGATGTCCAACCCAGAGATGCTTTCCCAGATCATGGAGAATCCCTTGGTTCAGAACATGATGTCTAATCCTGACCTCATGAGACAGATGATCATGGCCAATCCCCAGATGCAGCAGCTCATGGAACGAAATCCAGAGATAAGCCACATGCTCAATAACCCAGAGCTCATGAGACAGGTGAGTCACACCAGGGCTCAGTAAAGAGTGTTGAGGAGAGCCTTTATGGACCAACATCAGTGTCTGCGCTGCAGAGGAGGAGTCGGAATGCCAGAGCAGTGGTTTTGGAGATCTCTTCCTTCCTGCTGTGAGCTCCCCTCAAACAGATGGTGGTCTTGAGTTATGTGAATACTGATTACTCAACCCACATCCATGCGACTCTTAGCTCCCTTTTAGAGCTACTGAATCCATGTTGTATTGGGGGAAAAAAGGGATGCTGGGATTTTCCTAGCATGCTGACTACAAGGCTACTGTGTTGTGATTCAGGAATGGGAGTAAAAAGAGTGCTGGAGAGGTGAAGCTACTGCAAAAGCTCTTTGTTTCTTTCTAGTTCTCTTGACAGATTACGTAGAGACTCCAGAGCTGTACAGTGAGTGTTTCACTACCTGTATCAGTGGGGAGCACTAGTGTAGGCTGGGATCCCAGAGGGCTCTCATTTTTCCCAGAACAGAGAGGACCCATGTCCAAGAGGACTGGCTGTCTGGAAGACTAAAAGTTCACTGGAAGGGAATACTAAGGGATCAGTGAGAATCTGGGTGTTAAAGGCCATTGACAGGACTCTGCTGTTTCCTGGGAAGGCTTGTCAAGAGGGTTGTGCTGAATGGGCCTGGTTTCCATCTGCTTCTCGGTTATTCTGCTTTCAACTGTGTTGGCCATACATGAAATTCCAGAGCTTCAGGACTAAATTTTGAATAATCTGTACTTAAGCAGTTCCTCAAATGAGACTGGGATATTCTTTGTGCAGAGGAGACCCATCAAAAGTCTGGAGAGGGTGGAAGGATCCACCTTCCCAGTTGTTGTATGTAGTCCATCCAGTCTGAGTGGGAACATATGGGTGTTGGGTGTTTGGGTGTCCTGATACTACTTAGAAACAGAACAGTCTCGTCGAGCTCAACCGAGGCTGAAAAGGAGGAGAGTTGAGCAAGGCTGGGGAGGAGCCTGGATCCCTGGGCTCTCTTTGCTTGGATAAATGATCTCTCTGCTCTCTGCCTCCTGTAGTGTTCACACTATAACTGTGTTTAATTATCCTCTCTCTCCTGGGAGCTGAGATTTAACTCTTTCAGGACTTGGCTGCTGACCAGGCTCTTGATCCACTCTAGCCCATCGTGGTGCATGTGGGCCTGAGCTTTCCACCTTTTCCTCCTTCTCCCAGACGATGGAATTGGCTCGTAACCCTGCCATGATGCAGGAGATGATGCGGAACCAGGACCGTGCTTTGAGTAACCTCGAGAGCATTCCAGGAGGATACAATGCCCTGCGCCGGATGTACACGGACATACAGGAGCCCATGTTTAGTGCGGCCAGGGAGCAGGTACTGGCTGCATTCCTGGGAGTGGGGTGTAGTGTGGGAAAGGGATCTTTCCCTGCCTCCTGTGCTGACAGGGCAGTTTTCCTAAAGTGTAGCTCTTCAACTCTCCACTCCAGTGCAGGCACTGGCCAGAGAACATGGTGCAGTGCCTCTCGTGACATGGGTTGAGGTATTGGAGGAGAGACTGCTCTGGCTCCTCCAGTCCCCCAGCAGGCTGGATGCCAGCTCTGACCGATAGGCAGGCCCTGTCACTGTTAGCACAGCCCTCTGCTCCCTGGATCAGCTGGAGCCTGACACTTTCAGACCGGAGCTGGCTCAGGTCCAGTTGGCTGGTAGTGCAGGAGGAGGGAGCACAGGTCTGGCTGCAGAGCGCTGTGCAGACATACTTCAGTCCAGCATTACCTACTGGTATGTCCGGGTGCTGGTTTTACAGGGGCATTTTGAAGCCCTGCATTTGGGAGCTGAGTCTGGGACTGTGGCCACTCCTGAGCCTGGTCTTTTTCTGAGTGAGGTGTGTTGTGGATTGCAGATTTCTCAGGAGGCAGATCATGGCACATGTTTAGCAAATTCTGGACTTGGCTGAATATGATCGGCTGTTCCTTGGCTTGCTCAGTGCTGGGGTTAGTCTGCTGGGACTAACTGATTCCATCTGTTTCTTTTTTTTTTTTTCCTCCCTAGTTTGGCAACAATCCTTTCTCTTCCTTGACGGGGAATTCTGACAGCTCAAGCTCTCAGCCTTTGCGGACGGAGAACAGAGAGCCATTGCCAAATCCCTGGAGCCCCACACCCCCTGCTTCCCAGAGTCAGGCACCCAGCAGTGAAGGGAGCACGGGCTCAGCAACCACCCAGGGCACCCCGACTGTATCCAACCCCTTCGGGCTGAATGCTGCCAGCATCGGCGCTGGTACGTAAGGGAGGAGCCAGAGGGTGCTGCTGCCTGAGCAAATCACTCAGGCTTCCTTAGAGGGCTGGTCCCTCTGGTGTTTGAGCCCTCTCTGTGGCTGTTATCCAGAGGAATGGGTCTAGCCTACTTGCAGACAAAAATGAATTATTCTGACGCGCTTGTCGGATGGTTCCTTTGGGAACTCTGCTGTCCCTGAAGCTCTCAAGAGCAGGAGAGTGGCCAGCAGGGCTCTGGCATGTTCACTGCTGGCCGGAGGATGGGGTACAGGAAGTGCTGTCACCTGTCACATTGTATTTCAGGCAATGCAGTGGTGCTCAGGCTTATCAGCGGTTTTCCTTTGTCTTCCCTTCCCCTTGCAGGCATGTTCAACAGCCCAGAGATGCAAGGACTCCTGCAGCAGATTTCTGAAAACCCTCAGTTGATGCAGAATATGATCTCTGCCCCCTACATGCGGAGCATGATGCAAACACTTGCCCAGAACCCCGACTTCGCAGCACAGGTAAAAGTGTAGCAATTGTCTGCTGTTGCCAGGCAGGCTGTGAGCTCAGTGTGAGGTCAGTCTTCTGCTGGGGTCAGACTGGTTCCTCCTGCAGACACTGGAGCAGAGTGAATACGCAGTTTGGTTGTATTTCTCGATAGCCTGAAGGCAGCCCCATCTCTGAGCCCTGAGTGTTTGCAAAGCCCCTAACACAAGAGGTGGCTCTCAGAGGGATATGGGAATGGCCCGTCTCTTTGCCCGTGGCCAAGTGGCCCCTGTTCAGCACTGCTGTCAGGAGTTGAGCTGTCCTGTTTTGATCCCACTTAGCAGGGGAGCATGTTGAAAGCCCAGGGAGGGAGTCAGGGGCCCCATGACTGACCTGTTCTTCGTGGCTTAGTTGCATAGGGTTTAACAGCAAGTGACAGCAACCCTCTGATCCTACCTACATGTGCTGTCTCTTGCTAGATCATGGTAAATGTCCCCCTCTTTGCTGGGAATCCACAGCTTCAAGAACAGCTCCGCCTTCAGCTCCCTGTCTTCTTGCAGCAGGTAAAGGCCTCTGGCTGGCCCTGTGCTGCCCTCAGCCCCTTGGCTCCAGAGCTTCTCCCCCCACTGTGGGACAGGCAGGATCTCAGCTGCTTGGTCGAGCGCACTAGGAAGCGTGTGGGCTTGGGGGGCCGGGCTGAGGAAGGAAGGGGGTTGCACAGGGGAAACAAAGAGGAAGAACTTGGTTAGAAAAGGTAGTCTGAATTAACTCACCTGAATTGTTGAAAGGTGGACTCCAGATTAGACTTGTTAAGCTACTTGGAACTCCTGTATAGACAGTCTCTCACTGTTTCGAGTTTACAAAAATTACACAGCTAATTGTGCTAGAGCAGCTGGTTCTCAGGTAAATCAGAGTCCAAAGGCATGTGTCCTCAGTTCTAATCTGATTCACCCAGTTCCTTTAGGAAACCCGATGTGAGCTCTGTGAGTGTCCCTGCAGGTGAGCCCTGCAGTCTGGAGTCTCAGAGGAGGATCCAGACATGAAGGCCAGCGCTGGCCGCAGGCAAGAGGCGTAGCTTGGCGCTGGCTCAGGTGTGACAGTGGTGGAGCTCTGGCTGCCTGAGCTCTCACTGGTTGGTACCATGGTGTCTCTCTGCCTTGGTCCCCAGATGCAGAACCCGGACTCCCTGTCCATCCTCACCAACCCCCGCGCCATGCAGGCCCTGCTCCAGATCCAGCAGGGACTCCAGACACTGCAGACGGAGGCCCCTGGACTAGTGCCAAGGTACGGAGCGCTCCAGAGTGGGGCCGTGCAGGCAGACCTGCCGTGCCCAGTACCAGCAGGCAGAACTGGCTGTGGATTCATCCGGGAGATCTGCTTAGGGCACTCTGTCATGGGGACTTGTGCGGGTGTGTGCCTGCAGGCATCTCTGAGCAAGCTAATTAGCACTTGCTGCTTGTTTGTGCTTCACTGGGAAGTCCTTGACCCTTTCTTTTTGGAGAAAAGGTTTGGAATGCTCTTGATCCTTGCCCCATCCTTTGTTTGCTGCATTTGGTGTGGACTGAACTCAAGAACTTTATCTATGGAGAACAGTATGAGATGGACAGACACAGACACAAGGCTGGGTGGGTGTGCTGGGGCAGGCTGATCTACTGGCAGCCCTCAGCTCTCTGCTCGCTGTCACCACAGGTCACGCTCCATTGCAGCAGTTCTCTGCAGGCTTCTGTGAGCTCTGCTCACTCCCAGTGCCGTGTGTGACCAGAACATGGATGCAGCTGGTTCCGTTTTCAGAGTTGCCCTGTAGCTGGGCCTTCAGGGAGGGCCAGCCCAGTCGAGCCTGCTGGCTGCCCTGCTGCCCCACTCTGGGGGGGTGCCCAGAATGCCAGTGTTACCCTGAGCATTCCCTGCCTTCCTCTGCAGCCTCGGCTCCTTCGGCATGCCCCGGATGCCCCCATCCTCCACAGGAGGAAGCACAATCCCGGAGAACCCCGTTCCCTCTGCTTCGACGCCGGCCAGTGCCTCTCCAGCTGGGGGTGGGAACCCTCAACAGCAGCTCATGCAGCAGATGATCCAGCTGCTGGCCGGAGGAAGCTCTCAAGTACGTAACGCCCAGCGGGTGCTGGCACGGGCAGGGAGGTCTCCAGGGGAGTCCCCACCTCACCCCACTCAGGGGATGTGGTCCCCAACAGTCTCTTGTGACTGTGGTGCTCTAGGCCGGGTTTGGTGTTGGGGTCTGGCTGACTCTTTGAGGCATTGAACCCTTTGAGAGATTTAAGCTCAGTGTGCTGGGGATCCTTCTCCTTGCGCTGCCGCCACTGTTATTACTCAACCAGGACTGACTGGTGTGGCTACTGTGCTGCAACCCCACACGAGCCTGAAGCTGAGTTCAGGGTTCCTGCACAGCCACGGCTGCTGGCACTGCCCATGCTGGATGCTGTCTGTGCTCTCTGACTCCAGGGTCTCTGTCCTGTCCCTCACAGGCGCAGAGTCCCGAAGTGCGATTCCAACAGCAGCTGGAGCAGCTGAATGCCATGGGCTTCATCAACCGTGAGGCCAATCTCCAGGCGCTCATCGCCACCGGTGGGGACATCAACGCAGCTATCGAGAGACTGCTGGGCTCCCAGCCTTCCTAAACTCTGTCCTGCTGCCCCACAGACGTCAGCACATGCATCCATACACATGCACAGGGGATCTTTCCGGAAAGCCCGCCATCATTTTCATATCTGACAGCTGTCCATGTATTTAAAACAAAAAGATACAGCTTAACCCCTGACCTTCCTACTAAGTTAAGATTTCATGTTGAAATGCTCTTAAACTGGCTTGTATGTGGATTCCAGTTCTCATCGTGGCCACAGAGACTTCAGATGTGTATTTTTTCCTAAATATGCCCTGTCTCAGACACTCTTCTCTCTCTCTCTCTCTAGATGGTAGAGGCGATACTTCTAGTTACTTACCTGAATGATTGTGTTTTGAGTAGCTTGATTTTAACTGTACATGATTCCTTGCCCTAGCCCTCCTTTCAGGCGAATATTTAAAATATTGAGCCAATTTTGGGGATTGGTTATTTCTCTCAGCATCTTATTGGGAATGGATCAAAAGAAAAATTGAAATTACCTGAGAATTTCTGATGTCATTTGTCTTAATGTTTCCTGGGATGAACCGAGCCCATGCCCCTCACTCACAGGTGCCTCCAATCTCCTGGTAGAGGGTTAATGGGTGCGAAACCTGCGTATGAAGTGTGGCCTCTTTACACTCTGGGGGTGGTGTAATGGAGCCCAGGGGTGTGCAGAGACCAGGTGCGCTGTTCTTGAGCTTGAGTAGAAGGTGCTGTGCAGAGGAAGGTGTTCGGAAGGTGTGTTTCTGCCCAAGTCATGTGGTTCCTGGTCGGAGGTGTCCAGGAGCATTGACTCCTGTGATCAGTGGGCTGATTTCTACAAATGTGAAAACTAAAGAGGAAATGGAAAAATAAGCTAACGGTCTTTTTGCTTCACTGGAAAATGTTGAAGTTCATTTTCAACAGTTTAGATCCATCCTCCACCCCCCTTCTATTCTGGTGTGTTTGAATGTTCCGACTGTCCAAGAGACTCCCCAGGACCAGTGGGGTGGTATTTCCCAGGAGCCTCCATGGCTATGTAATTTGCATACACCATTTTTATCAAAGGAAAATAAATGCGCACAACCATCTGTCTCCCTGCATCCCTGTCTCATCCTTGCCTGCCTCAGCTCAGTTGGGCCAGTTCCCAGTTACTTGGGATTAATCTGTCCTGTCCTGTTCCCTGTGCTCAGTGCAGGCATGGGGGTGTCACACTGCCTCCCCACCTGGGCCAGCTGCCTTCCCTCGTGGCCAGGAAACCTTTGACACTTCAGGAATGCTGCTGAAGCTTCCCAAACACTGGTCCTAAAGTGCTGGTTTGGAAGCTTCCTCTGAATTAGAATTGGCAATTAGCAACTGTTGGAACTGTTGAGAGCTGAGAGTCAGTGTTATTTGATGGTTTTAAGTTTCTTTCAGTGTGGGAGGATTGGGCAGAGAGGGAACAGGAGATTTGCTGCATACCTGTAAAACCTGCTGCACCCAGCTGGCTCTGTAGCTGGAACTGGGATCGATGGGTGTTTGTGTTGCTGAGAGTGTAGGTGGTGGTGCTGGAGAAAACACGGGGCTGGAAACACTCCTGCCTCTGTGTGTGCATCCTAATGAGACTGCAATCCCTTGGAGGAGGGTTTAGAAAGCAGCTTTAACCTCTTCTGGAGGCTGTGCACAAACATGTGGATTGCTTTGTGCAACCTCTTCTCAGAAGTGGGAAGTTTGTAGAGCTGTGTAGGGATGGGACTGGAGGTCCCAACTGGCACTGGCAGGGTCAGAGCTCTTCCCAAATGTTACTGATTGGCCCCTTTGCAGCTCAAAACAGGCTCCTGGAAAGGCCTGTGTGAGGCTTGGGATCTCTTCAGTGCCCCTTGGGGACACTAAAGTGCGTCCCTGCACAAGCCAGCTCTTGTAAGGAACGTGCTTGTGGGAGGATGGATGGTGCAAGCAGGGAAGGGAGGGTGCAGAGGGGGTGCACAGGGAGTGAGGATATACCCCCATGGTGAGTTTGAACTTCTGAGGAGCAAAATTAGTCCCACCAGTGTTGTCTTGGCCAGGCAGAAATCGTCCTTCCACCCCGTCAGTGTGTCAGCAAGGTGTGACTTGGTGATGTCAGTCACCACAGTACAAGGGATCTGTGTGTGTGTGAGAGAATCTGTGTTGGAACAGGGACTTGGAGAGATGGGACTTTGGAGTTTGGTAACTCCAAAGCTGGCTGGAAATAAATCCCTGCATGGTGGAGAAATCCTGCTTGCAGTGTGTGCAGATGGCTGTCAACCACTGAGGAGAGTCCACAGGAGTTTGAGAATCCCAGAATGGTTTGAGTGGGAAGAGACCTCATAGCTCATATCATTCCACACCCCTGCCATGGGCAGGGACACCTTCCACTATCCCAGGTTGCTCCAAGCCCCATCCAACCTGGCCTTGAACACATCCAGGGATAGGGCAGCCACAGCTCCTCTGGGCACCCTGTGCCAGGGCCTCACCCCCCTGACAGGGAAGAATTTCTTCCCAATATCCAGCATAAGTCTTCCCTCTCTTGGCTTAAAACCGTTTCCCCTTGAGTCATCATTATCTGTTCATATGAAAAGACTTTGTCCGTCATTTTAACAAGTTCCCTTTAACTCCTGAAAGGCCACAATGAGCCCTCACAGGCTGTCCAGTCCTTGGTGTCTCTTGCTTGTTTAAGTGAGAAAACACATTTCTGCTGTCTCTCCACATTGTTGCATTTGTGTTCTTGTGCCACTTTGGGATCATTCCTCCCCTGCTGCCAACCCACCAGCCAAGATGCTAAAATAGAGACACAGGGCAGCCTGCAGCCTCCTGTGTCCATCTGATGCCACCTCCCAGCTCTCCAGCCTCCCCCAGCAGTCTGGCAAAACTGCCCATCCCACTCTGCTCCCAGGGGTTTTGCTGTACTGCTCACGTACTGGGAAGGAGAGTTGGGAGGGTCGGGCCTGCAGCTTCTTCAGTGGTGGGACACTGTGAGGCTGGGATCACTGGGAGAGAGCTGGGAGGTGGATGCAGCTGGGTCTGGTCTTTGGTACCCACGGGGGATGAAGATCTGGCCTTCCCAGGCTCCGGAGAAAAAGGTGCTTTGAAGCCTGGTGAGAAGGAGCCTTTTAGTGAAACCTTAGTCCCCTCCAGAGCTCTCCCTAATCCCTGGTAATGTGCTGTTCAAAGGCACACTTCCGAAGGAAGGACTGCACTTTCTCGCTCCCGATCTCTCCTCCTCCTAGGAATTGCCCAAAGGTGTTCTCACTGACCATTTCCTCTCATTTTACTCTGATAAACAGAATTAATTCTTTTAAAGCGTAATGAGAGAAGCAATTTCTGTAGCAGGTAGTAGCAAATCTGGCTGATTGATTGGGAGAGATTTCTGCTGTCAAGGATATATTTTCACTAAATTCTTCCCCCTTTCCCTGGAGGGGATCCACAGCCTTTTCCCCCAATATTCCAGTGCAACACTTTCAACTTTGAAATCAAACCTCTAAAATGTGGAGGAGAGAAAGATGGCAGGAAAAAACATCTAGATTCCTTTCAATAAGCCGTTATTTTGGTTACTAAGATCCATGATATGGGTAGTTACCTGTGCCTACAGCCCTGACTATGGAGGGGCAAGTTCAAAGTGACTCAAGAGAGGGTCAGTAGGGAAATATCCTGGGGTTAGGAGGCCATGGAGTAGGATAGCTTGGAAAATATGTGTGTGTATGCACGTATGTGGAACTGCTGCAGCACCTTTGCTCAGCCACAGGAGCCATGAGGAAAGCCATCATGAATGATGCTCCTCAGCCTCTCTGCTGAATTCTGCAGCATTTAAGGGCAGAAAACCATGATTTGGAGCATGGCTGGGCCATGGCCAGTCCTGACAGCTCCCTGCTGCAGGACCCAACCATGGCACATTTAGGGCCACGTTCACCTTTCTCTGACATGGTTAATTTTTAATTCCACCAGCAAGCTGACACCTGGTTTCCTATCGCTGCCTGGCTGGTGCTGGTCACATTCACCAGAGTTTGTTGTGGGTTTTTGGGTGTTTCCAGCTTGTAGGCTTGGCTCTATCAGAGCCAACACTGCCCACAGTGGAGGTGCACTGGAACTCTGTATGTGTGTCTACACCACAGGTGCAAGTGTGTGTGTGAGTGTGTGTGTGAGTGTGTACAGGGCAGAGTCAGCTGTGTGTGTGTGCCTGTGGCACACCCAGCAGGGGTGTGTGCATCGCTCAGCAGGTGAGGAGGGGTGAGTGTACGCGTGTGTGTGTGTCATGTTTGCACACACGAGTGTGTCTGTGTGTGCACCCGTGGGTGCATGTGCACAGCTCTGTGTTCAGGTGCGTGTGCACACGTTTGTGTGTGTGAGCACATACACGTGTGTGCATGTCCACGTGTGTGAGCACGGGTGCAGATGTGGGTATGTGCACACGTACACGCACGGTTCTGTACCATGTGTGCGTGCACACTTGTGTCTGTGCCCCCGTGTCCCCGTGTCTGTGTATCCTCCGTCCCTGTGTCCATGTATCCTCTGTCCCCATGTCCCTAGCCCTGTTCCCCTGTCTGTGTATCCCGTCCCCATGTCCCTAGCCCTGTTCCCGTGTCCGTTTATCCCCCTGTTCCTGGCTCCGTGTATCCCCTGTCCCCATTTCCGTGTATCCCCTGCCCCCTGCCCCGTGTGCCTAGCCCTGTCCCCATTTCCATGTATCCCTGTCCCCGTGTCCCTAGCCCTGTCCCCATTTCCATGTATCCCCTGCCCCATGTCCCTAGTCCTGTTCCCATTTCCGTCTATCCCTGTCACCGTGTCCCTAGCCCTGTCCCCATTTCCGTGTATCCCTGTCCCCGTGTCCCTAGCCCTGTCCCCATTTCCGTGTATCCCCTGCCCCATGTCCCTAGCCCTAGCCCCATGTCCGTGTATCCCTGTCCCCATGTCCCTAGTCCTGTCCCCATTTCCGTGTATCCCCTGTCCCCGTGTCCCTAGTCCTGTTCCCATTTC
>WAAG01005994.1:41564-83951 GCA_013390105.1 Tichodroma muraria
CGGCCCGGCCCGGGTATAACGCGGTAGGGCCCCGCACGGCACGGCCCGGCCCGGCCCGGGTATAACGCGGTAGGGCCCCGCACGGCCCGGCCCGGCCCGGGTATAACGCGGTAGGGCCCCGCACGGCACGGCCCGGCCCGGGTATAACGCGGTAGGGCCCCGCACGGCCCCGGAGCTCCACGGAGCAGGCGCGGGGCCGCCCCGGGGCGGAGCGGCGCAGCGGCCGCGGTGCTTCCAGCCCCTTCGTTTCCTCCGCGGGACCCCGACATACAAAGGGTGGCGGAAACGGAGCGGGTTCAAAACCGTGTTGGCTCAACGGCCTCCCCACTCCGGTTTGGGCTTGCACAGGCCCCCCGAGAAACGGCGTTTCCCCGGTGTGCTCCTGGTCACACGAGGCTGCAGACGAGGGACAAAGTCCTGGTCCCCCTGCGAGGTCTCCGGCGGGACCAGCAGCTGGCAGCAGCGGCAGTGGAGTCATCGGCAAGGCTGCAAGGTTACGGAGGCATCATGGGGAGTGTCCATTCACGGGTGTCCAGCAGGATGCAAAATGGAATAATCAAATCACAGATTTGGGTGGGATGGGATATTAAAGCCCATCTTGTCCCACCCTCCTGCCATGAGCAGGGACACCTTCCACTATCCCGGGTTGCTCCAAGCCCTGTCCAACCTGGCCTTGAACACTTCCAGGGATGGGGCAGCCACACCTTCCCTGGGCACCCTGTGCCAGGGTCTCACTGCCCTCACAGGGAAAAATTCCTTCCCAATATCCCAACTAACCCTGCCCTCTGGCAGTGAGAAGTCATTGCCCCTTGTTTGTCACTCCAGGCCCTTCTCCAAAGTCCCTCTCTAGCTCTCTTGGAGCCCCTTTAAGCACTGGGAGGCAGGAGTGGGCAAGAGATTCATGCCAGGGTCCTGGAAACCACCCTTAGATTGGCTGCCCCATCTATAGGGCGTGGTTTTGGTGTTGGCTACGAGGTGCCAAAATCCCCAGCCCCTGTGACTTTCTGCTTGGAGTCGTGTCCATTCCAGGAAACAGGGGCGTCCCAAGCCCTGCTGAGGTCTCCACCTGTGAACCCTCCCCTCAGAGGACACTCTGGAGCCCCAACCTCCTGTTCACTCCCTTACCCATTCCCCCAAGGCATCACCTACCTCTCTGGAGGCCTCGGATGGAGGGTTTGGTGGTTTTGATGCCCTGGGGAATGTGGTGTGAGACCCTCAGGCCTGGGCTCGCTGGAGAAGCGACGTTCTGGCTGTATTTGGTACTTAGGTAGCCGGAGGCTGGCATGGGGCGGCTTGGCCAGGGGCAGGGGGCTGGTGGTTCTCTTACTGAGAGACAAGTGAACCTCATGTGGGGGTCTGGACAGCATCTCTGACAAACTCTCCCCTATCACGTCGTGACTGAACCCTCCCTAGGATCCAGCTGGAATTATGTATCTTTACATAAGAATTATGTATCTTTAAAAATCTCTGGATTTTCACCACTAAACAGGAGAAGTTCCTTGTGCTGCAGAGGTATTTGGGTGCCAGGGGCTGTACTGAGGTGCCTCCCCCTTGCATGCCCACCTGCTAGCCTGGGGCTCACTATGATACCCTGGAGCTGAGCTGGGACCATTGTCATCCTCCCCAGAGGTGCCCAGGAGGCCATGCGGGTTGCAGGGCACCAGTGTGAGACCACCAGTCAGGGCCACTCTTGTGCCTCCAGGAAGGAAGGACAAACAGACAAGAACACAATATCAGACTGTGCCAAAGCCTCAGCTCCATCAGGAATTGCCTGGATTGCTCAATCCCACATTTAGTTCGCACCCTCTCACCTGAATACCCGGGATATGCTCCTGATGTACACATATACAGCTTGTCCTCAGCCTGGCCTTTCCCCCTGAAGGACATGGAGTGAAGGAAGGAAGGCTTGTCTCCTTCGTGATCTGGAAACTCATTCCAGAGGAAGGAGAGAGAGGATGGCTGCTTTCCTACTCACACCTCGCTCCCCTGGAGCTTTGTCCTACTGGCACAGGGCAGTGTGGAGCAAAACTGCAGCTGTCTGGGCTCCTGATGGGATTAACACGTGTGTCCCCCTGCTCAGCAAACTCAGGCACCTCTTGCCACAACCCCTACTGGGGTCCCAGTTCCCAGCCCTCTATAGAGTGTCCTGTGCCCTGGGTGATGCTCACCACGGCTGGGGTGGGTGCCCAGCCCCCCTGGTGGGAGAGGTGGCTGAGGCGGAGTCGGTGCTGGATGGCATCCGTGAGCTTGTGCACGACCCGTTTGTGGGCAGCTCTGGGGCTGTCCTGTGGTGGAGAGAACCCGTATGTGTGATGGGCTAAGCAGGTGTGCCCCAGGGCTGAAGCCAGTGCCCCGTGACGCACGGGAGGGTCGGGCCCCGGGGCTGGCCCATCATGCCTTACCTGACAGCGGGAAAGCAAAATCAGGGCCTCCTGATAGTGCCCGATGGCTTTCTGGGGGTCTCCCAGGTGGAAGCACGCTGCGCCCAGCCCCTCACACGCTTGCCACTGCCCCTGCAAGTCCCCTGGGAGGCAAAGGGCTGCGTCGGACCCAGCATTGCTCAGCCGAGATCCCCGGCAGGCAGCATCACCCAGCTTGAGTCCACTTGGCTCCAGGATGCTGCAGACTCCCCCAGGGGGGTGCCTGTGCCTCCCCTCACCCGAGTCCCGGAAGGCTTGCAGGGCGTGCAGGTAGCTCTCCGCAGCAGCCGCGTGGTTCCCGAGCTGGCTGCAGGCATACGCCAGGTTCCCAAAGCACTGCCCCTGAGCCCTCCGGTTCCCCAGAGCACCTGGAATTGGGAACACAGGGCTCCGTGCCGAGCTGGCACATCCGGCAAGGCCAAGAGGCAGAGGCAGCGGTGTGACCTACCGTGCAGCGCGGCCGCACGCCGGTGCCAGCCCAGCGCCGTGCCGAAGCTGCGCAGGGCGTTGTGGGCAGCGCCCAAATTCTGCAGCAGCGCAGCCTCGCGGTCCCGCTCCAGCTCCCCGCTGCACAGCCCAAGGGCCCGCTCAAAGCTCTCGGCAGCCAGGGAGAAGATGTGGAGCTGGGAATAGCCGAGGCCGATGTCGTTGTAGAGTTTCCCTGGGGGCAGAGAGGAAAAGGAGGCGTGTGAGCTGCTCCCCGGGGCCCTGAGAGCGAAGGGTGCAGCGCAGCGTTACCTCGCAGGGCCAGGTCGGGGATGTCTTCGCAGAGTGAGCGGCACCGGGCGAGGACCCCGGCGATCTCCGCCGCCCGGAACCGCCGGCTCTGCAGCATGGAGCCGCTCGCCCGGCTCAGAGCCACGGCCGCGGCCTCGGGGCTCTCCGCCGCCGCGTAGGTCTGCGCCGCGTCCAGGAAGCACCGCGCGGCTCGGGCCGGCTCCCGCATCCCCAGGTAGCAGCAGCCCATCTGCACGCAGGTCCCTGCTCGGCCGCCAGCCTGCGCAGCGCTGGCGTGGCCGGCGACTTTCTCAAAACGCTCCAGCGCCTTCGGAAAATCCTGGAGCCCTTCATGAGCCGCCCCGATGCTGAAATAAAGGCTCCCCAAATGGTCCCTGTTCTCCCCCTCTGAGGGCTGGGACTGGAGGAGGAACTCAAGGCCCTTTTTGGGCTTCCCAGTCTCCACGTAGGCAGCCCCCAGGTTGAAGGCACAAGCCTTGTGGTGGACAGTGTCTCTGGAGAGGAGCAGGGCCTTCCTGAAGCACCCCACCGCCTCCCGCCCAGCGCCCAGAGCCAGCGCCCGGTGCCCGGCTCTTGTGAGGCCCTCGATCGCATCCACCCGCCCTGCCGCCTCATCCCCTCCCTCCTGAGCAGCTTCCCTGGCCTCAGCCTTCTCCTTCTTTTTCTTCTGGCTCTTCTTGCAGCTGGTGGGGGCTGTGGGGGCTGCAGGGGTGGTGGTGATGGTGGGGGCAGAGGGGGCAGTGGTGGGCTGCACTCCCAGGTCAGCAGCCTCTTCCAAATCCATGGGCAGGGACAGCAGCCTGCCTGCAAGAGAGGTTCTTAGGCAGCCAAGCCAGCATGGTCCTGCCAGGAAGCACTTCAAACAAACAGCATTATTCTATATTATATACAAAAAATTAGGGATGTCTTGTAGCCTGTTTGCTGTTAAGTTTCAGGAAGGAAAAAGGCTTAAAAATGGCTTTTCCATGGATGACCCCACAAACCTTGGTGGCCACGAGAGAGGAAAGAGGTCCCTGGGAGAGGAGGAGGGACACCACAGCATGGAGTGGGATGTTGCTGGGGTGCCTTTTAGGGAGGCAGAATAACCAGTTGCACACACTTACTGTTTGCTCCTCGGGTGCAAAGGGTGCTGAGAGTGGGGAGCAGACACGGTATCTGATGCCCTGCAGCCGCGTTGCTGCCGCAAGCTGCAGCTCTCTGGTGCGGGGATGGAGGATGTTTGAGGCGCCTCCGCACTTGGGCCGCCTGGAAAGTTGCCTGGAGCCGGTTGCAGGCCCTGGTGAGGGACGCTAGAGCCTAGTGCTGGAGCACAGCCGGGTTCTGAGAGACAGGAGCGTGGCAGGCGGTGGCACAGGCTGGGACAAAGCCAGGCCTGTTCCTGGGAAAGCACATCCCACAATGGCTCCACTGGCTCCAGTTTCATCCCTGCCACCAGGGTGGTGTGCAGTGCCATGGCAACTCAGTGCAGCAGTGCCAGCGTGATGGATGGATGGGAAAACTGTGATGGACAGGACAGCCGTGTAATGGATACCACAACCGGCTCCTCGCTACCTCAACAGCTTGTGGCGGGTGCTGGGGGCTTGTTCCACGCAGGGGCAGGTTCATGCTTTGGAGCAGGTTGGTGGATGGGCTCAGAGCAGTGAGGGTACAGGGCACCCTGGGGCCGGGTGGCACGTCCTTGGTCTGGCACAGTGCAGACCCCTTGACACTACCTGTGGAGTCTCCCAGCAGCCCTCGCTTGGCCCTTTGCCCATTTGAGTTCCCCCTGCACCCCGGTGTGTGCCCAGCCTTTGCACCCCAAGGTTCCCCCTGCAACCCGAGGCTCCCCTCGCTCTCTCGGTTTGTGTCACCTCCGCACACCCCCGGCGCTCCCTGAGCTCCCCAGTGTGTCCTACTCCCCCTCCCCGGGGCTCCCCCCGGTGTCCCGGTGCTCCCCGAGCTTCCCAGTGCGTGTCCCACGCTCTCCCCCCCGGTGCCGCCGCTCCCCGCCGTCCCTCTGTCCCGGTGCCGCTCCTCGCTGTCCTGCTGTCCGTCCCCGCTGTCCCTCTGTCCCTGTGCCCCTCTGTCCCTGTGCCCCTCCCCTCTGTCCCTCTGTCCCGCTGTCCCTCTGTCCCGCTGTCCCTCTGTCCCGGTGTCCCGGTGCCGCGCCCGGCAGCCCCCGCGCGGAGCCACGTGGGCGGCGGGAGATTCAAACCGCGGGCGGAGCCGCCGGAGCCGCCGCGGCCATGGAGGCGGCAGGGCCGGGGCGCTGTGAGTGACCGGCGCCGGCGGAGGGGGGGCTGCCGGGTGGGCGTGCGGGCAGGTCCGGGGTGCAGGGGGACGAGAGCGGGACAAGTCTGGGGTGCAGCGAGCTGGGGGAGGACAGATAGGTGCGGGGGGATGGGGAAACGACAGGCCTGGGGCGCAGGGGAATGCGAGGGGACAGGTGAGGCTGGGGCAGGGGACTGTGGAGACAGACAGGTGTGGGATGCAGGGGGGGACGGGGACTCTGGGCATGCAGAGGGACGGGGGAACAGTCGGGTCTAGGGGTGCAGGGGGTTGAGGGGAACAGGCAGGTCTGCATGCGGGTAGAGGGATGGTGGTGGCAATGTGCCAGGCACCTCGGCACAAACTGAGGGGGACGTATTTCGGGGAATGGTTTATTGGGGGGCAGCCGGGTGTCCCCCAGAAGTCATAGGTGCCTCCAGCATGAGCAGTGTCAGAGGACCCCAAACTTGTAGCTGTGTTCCCCAGGTGCTCGCTCTGGGCCCTCCCTTGCTCCAGTGCCAGCTCTGACGGCCGTTATTTGGGAAAAAAGGAAATTGGAAAGTTTCCTCCCGCTGCCAGAAGGGCCTGGATGGTGGCACTGTGACGCTGGTAGCCACTCCCACGAGGGCTGTGGGAGGCTACTGCACCCAAAGCCTGTCTTCCTTCCCAAATCTTAGTTTCACCATGGGTGCTTCAAAAAGCCTCCCTGAGCAGGGGGCTCTGACGGGAGGCCCTCTTTCTGCCCAGGTGAGCGCCTGACTGCAGATGAGATGGACGAACAGAGGAGGCAGAACGTTGCCTACCAGTACTTGTGTCACCTGGAGGAAGCCAAGCGGTGGGGCTGCACTTGGGGAGGTTCTCGAGCTCAGATTGGAGGGAAAAGGGGTGTTATGGGGAGGGACAGGAGGAATGGGTGGGGAGTGGCCAGAATGCTGCCTGGATCCTGGGGCTTTGTGACTCTTCAAAGACAGTTGGGGGGGTTGTGGTTTTTGTGAGGGGACACTCAGCCCTACACCCAAACTGAAAACCACCCAGCAGCAAAAGTCTGAGGGCTGAGCTCCCCTGACAGGGAAGATTTATTGGAATGGGCTTGGGGGGGAATGTCCTTTGGGTGCTGGGTGGGATGCTGGGGCTCCATGACATAGCCCTGTCTCTGCCCTGCCCTGCCCTGCCAGCTGGATGGAGGCCTGTCTGGGTGAAGGGCTGCCCCCGCCAATGGAGCTGGAGGAGACCCTGCGCAACGGGGTCCTCCTGGCCAAGCTGGGCCACTGCTTTGCCCCTGCCGTTGTCCCAGTGAAGAAGATCTATGACCCTGAACAGACACGGTACAAGGTAAGGCTGTGGCACCAGAGGAAAGGTGTAGTACCTCTTAGGGTGTACCCCCAAACCTTTCCCTTGCTGGTGAGTGCAGAGCGAGGAGGGACTCACTGGCAGCAGTCACTGAGACTGTTTTGTAGCAGGTGGCTGCAATGGGGTCCTCGAGCTGTGCTACCCCTGGGGGTCACAGGCATTGCCTCTGTCCTTAACCTCCTGCCTTGGCTGGGTTGGTCTGGGAAGAAGGGGGACCCCAGGGATGGGAGAAAGTGGGGTTCAGCCTGACCTCAGCTCCTCTCTTCCAGGCAGCCGGCCTTCACTTTCGGCACACGGATAACATCAACCACTGGCGTGATGCCATGAGCCACGTGGGGCTTCCCTCGGTAACGTCTTTCCCCAGCCAGGGGACACACTGGCCTTTGCCTTGTGGCAGTACTGGAGGGGTGCTGCTATGGCAGGGGGGCTTTGTCTTTGCCTCCCACTCTTTGGCACCAGTCGACCCTGGGGACCATCTCGATGCCATTGCCACCTGAGGTGACTCTTGTCTTGCTGGCAGATCTTCCACCCAGAGACCACTGACATCTATGACAAGAAGAACATGCCCCGGGTGGTCTACTGCATCCATGCACTCAGGTGGGTGTCCTGGCCTGGCTGTCATGGAACGTGTTCATGCTCATGAGCCCTTCGGTGGTGTCACCTGGCAGCCTCAGGTGACACAGAAACGTTGGGAGGGAGAAGCAGGTGATGTCATGGTGTGGGTTTGTGTTTCAGCTTCTACCTCTTCAAGCTGGGGCTGGCTCCTCCGATCCAGGACTTGTATGGGAAAGTGAACTTCACAGGTATGGAGCCGTGCAGGGAGACATGGGCTGGGGGTTGCTGAGGGGGGTTTGCCACCAATGCTCTGGGGTCCCGTGGCAGGAGGGATGTGGGGAGTGAAAGTCTCAGATGCATTTTGCCAATGCTGCCTCAGGGATGTTCACCCCAGTGTGGGGGTTTTCTGCACCCCTCTTGGTCTGGCAGGGGGTGGGGGCTCTGCTGGCTGCTCCAGGAGGTTGCGGGGCTGGTGCTGAGCAGTGTTGCCTCTGCTCTGCTTCAGAGGAGGAGATCAACAACATGAAGCGGGAGCTGGAGAAGTATGGGCTGCAGTTGCCTGCCTTCAGCAAGATTGGGGGCATTTTGGCCAACGAGCTCTCAGTGGATGAAGCAGCAGGTGACGGGTGCCTGGTGGGCAGTGGGGCTGGGTGTCAGCCCATAGCAGGATCTTGGCTCAGCCCTTGAGCGCCAAATCTGGGGCCAGCAAACTGGGAAGGGGGTGCTCTGGGAGGTGATGGTGGTCTGGGATGCAGTGGGAGGCACCTGGTTTTTCTCTTTGAGCTCGGCATAAGGCTGCAGGTGCTGGCACAGCCCTCTCGTAGCCAGCAGCAGCTGGGGTTCTGCGTTCCCTGGGCTTGCTGTGAGACACAGACTCCCCGGGTGCTGGAGACTGCAGCTTGCCTTTTGAGCAGGCCGGATTCGCACCATCGCCCATGGAATGTCTTGTCCCACTGCATGCAGGGATAAAGCAGATGGTCCATCTTGCCCCTCTGTGTCCCATCTCACTCACCTCCTCCCTGCCTCGCCTCCAGTCCACGCCGCGGTGTTGGCCATCAACGAAGCAGTGGACCGAGGGGTGGTGGCCCAGACCATGGAGACCCTCCACAACCCCCACGCGATGCTGGTGGGACTGCGCGAGGAGCTGGCAGGTGCCTACCAGGAGGTGCTGCACCAGGCCAAGCTGGAGAAGGGCAGCAATGCCAGAAACAGGGTGAGGAGGGCACAGGGTGCTCCAGGGTGGCTGGGAGAGGAACAACCCCTCTGCTGATGGGCAGGTGGGTGCTTCCAGCTGGAAGGGTCCCTTGGCCAGAGACCATATGGTGCTTGCTGGCTGAAACATGGCCTGGGGGCCCTTGTGCCGAGCAGAAGATGAGGGAGATGTTTCCTCTTTGGAGGCTGGTTCACCCACGGCTTGGGGTTGGGAAATGAGCCCAGGCATCTGCAGGGGACCCCACTGTGCACGGTGGGGTGTGCTTTGGCAGAAAGCTTAGGCTGGGGAGTCCCTTTCCAGTACCCGCAGGTGATCTCTGAAGGAGAGGATGTCTACGACTGGTGTCTGACCCAGGCTGAAATCCAAGGGAACATCAACAAAGTGAATGGTGAGCAAAGCTAGGCCTTCCCTCTGGGGGTTCTCCAGGGCTTACGGTGGGACCATGGTAGCCCAGGGTGTGGGGAGAGTGATGGGCATAGCAGAAAGAAGTCAGCTCAGGACAGCCTTCCAGGCTAGTGGGAAAAAGGGCTGGGTGTGCATTTTCAAGGAGAAAGGAAAATGATGGGTATGCAGGCTTTAGCCATAGATGCCTTTGCTCCCTGGAGCTGTGGGATGATATACCTGCTCGCCTCTGGGGTGAACTGGCCTCTTGTAGTGCGTGGGGCTCTGGAAGAGGTGGACAATGCCCTGGAGAGACAGGATGTGCTGGCACTGCACCGTGCACTGCAGGACCCCACCCTGGCCCTGCGCTGCCTCCAGCGCGACAACCTCGAGCTCTACTTGGAGCAGCTCAGCGCAGACCGGGAGGAGAAGGCACTGGTAGGGGCTGGCAGGAGCCTGTGGTGCAGGGTGCTTGTGCTGCAGGGCAACCCGTGGTCCCCAGGAAGAGGGAGGTCCTGTGGGCTGGGGAGTTGGCAGCTTTCTGCCAGGGTTCTGAGCATGGCTGCTCCGTCAGCCACAAGCACGACGAGCTGTGAGACCTGACACCCTTCTCTGCCTGTTGCAGGAACTGGGCTACCTGGAGCTGCTGGAGCAGGAGGAGGTGCAGGCAGGGATCCTCACAGCAAACCAGAAGGACGAGAAGGAGCGAGCCAGTGAGTGCCTGGGCGAACTCTTGTTGCAGGTTCTGCTGTCCAGGGCATCCCAGGAGCTGGTGGGCCTGCTGGCAGCCTGGCCCTGAGACAGAGCACGGCCACCTCCTGCAGCCCTGCTGTGCCAGCCTCCCTGTCTGTCCCTCAGTGCTGCAGGCTGTTGGCCAGATCAATGCTGCTGTCCGCCGAGGGATGCCAGCAGAAACCTTGGAAGCACTGATGGACCCTGCAGCCCAGCTGCCTGATGTGCACGCCCCTGCTGCGCCCCTGTACCAGCACCAGCTGTCCCTGCTGCAGTGCCAGCACCCGCAGGTGAGAGACCCCCAGGGATGTGCCATGGATCCCCTTGACGGTGGGTGGGTTGGTCCCTCTGCTAAGGACTCTCTGCTAGGACTGGAGTGCTTCCTCTGCTGCTGCTTCCCTGGGGAAGGTGGGCCTGGAGGAGGAGGTTTTGGGGGTTCAGTGTCTCTGCCTGCCGTGTGCAGGGTGAGTTGGCACAGGAGGAGTTGTTTGTGGCTGTGGAGATGCTCTCAGCTGTGGCACTGGTTAACCAAGCCCTGGATGCCAGGAACCCCAGCAGGCTCTGGAGCAGCCTGGTCAGCCCTGCCCTGGGCCTCTCAGGAGTTGAGGATGCAAATGCACAGCGGTGAGTTGGGCTCTGTGTTGGTGGTTGGTGTGAAGAAATCTTATGGAAAGGGCTGGTCAGGGGGCCTGGGCTTTTTGTGGGCTTGTTCCAGCAGCCTTCCTGTCCTGTGCCTTGGCTCTTCCCTCTGGAGAGCTGGGCAGCTGACTCTGGCAGGCGCCCTCCTGCTCAGAAAGCACCAAGCCCTCCTCGGAATGCACTGAGCCCTGCTTGGAATGCTCCAAGTCATTGCCCCGTGTCTCTCCTGCAGGTACTTTGATGACTTGTTGCAGCTGAAAGGCCAGTTGAGGAAAGCAGGAGCTGAGTTCCTGAGTTGGAATGACATTCAGGACAGCGTCAACAGCACCAATTCATCAGTGCAGGATGAAAACGACCGTGAGTCCTGCCCACACGAGGTTTGGGCATGCAGTGGCTCTGCAGATATCCTGGGAGGGCGGTTGCGCTGGGATTCCAGCCCCGATGAGACACCGGAGAATCTCACACCACCCTGGGCTGTGACTCCCTTGGGTGCCCGGAGCACTGGAGGGGTTGAAAGGCGTGTCCCCTCCTTCCCACACAGGAGTCCATGCGGTCGGGCTGGTCAACGAGGCGCTGCTGCAGGCGGACCCTGAGAAGACGCTGGCGGCGTTGCTGCTACTGGCGCCCGCCCTGCCCGACATTGCCCTTCCAACCGCCCCGCGCTACCACAGCGTCCTGGCCAGGGCACGGAGGCAGAAAGTCCAGGTGGGGTGGGGGTCATCGGCTGTGGAGCACCTCCATGGCAGCATGATATCCCCCTTGGATGCAGGGGTACCCCGCCTCTTGGTCACAAGACTGTGAAGTAACCCCCCCACACACCAGCAATGCAGCATCTGCAAAGTAGGAGGTGCTCAAAGAGGGGCTGCCCATCTCACTAGACCCCGTCTCCCCCATCTCGCAGGCCACGGAGGACAACGGAGCTGTTCTTTGGTGGGAAGAGATCCGGGAAGGGGTCTGCCAGGCCAACCAGGACACAGTGGCAGCCAGGAGCAGTGAGTGCTCTCTCCATGTGGGTGCTGCTGGAGGTTGGGGGACAAGAAGGGGCTGACGTGAGCCCCTCTGCTCCTGCAGTGGCTCTGGGCATAGCTGCCATCAACCAGGCCATCAAGGAAGGGAAGGCATCACAGACGCTGAGGGTGCTGTGTAACCCTGCCGTGGCCCTGCGTGGGGTGGTGAGTGCCTGTGCTGACGCCTACCAGGAGCAACTGGCGGCTCTGATGGCCACCAAGAGACCAGCAGGTAAAACCCTGGGGGCTGCAAAACCTCCCCCCAACCTGGGAGTCTGAGGTGCACCCCTGGCCAGGGTGTTCAGGGGAGCAGCACTCTCCAGCAGCTCCCATCCATCCCGGCACACAGGGAGCATGAAGCCATCCTGGGTCCGGCACAGGCTGCTGGATGGTGCCGACTACTACCTGAGCCTGCAGACCTTGGAGGGCAGCTGGCAGTGCCCACGCAACGCCAGCTTCAGCACCACGCACCTGAGCCGGGAGGAGATCCAGGTACGGGTAGGATGGCGCTGGGTGGGATCGCTCCGGTGGCATCACCGGGGCTGAGCTGGTGCCTGGTGTCCTCGCAGCTGGTCATCGCCCGAGTGACGGTGGCGCACGACCGGGAGTGCCTGTGGGCATCCAGCGTCGCCTTAGTGGTGAGGCTGCAGGCGCGGCTCCGGGGCTTCCTTGTTCGCCAGCAGTTCGCGGCACGACGGCGTGTCCTGTGGGAGCAGAGGCCAGCTGCCATCAAGATCCAGGTGATGCAGCCGGAATCTGTCCCTCCTCTGAACACAGTGACACAAACCAAGGGTAGCTGCTCGCAGCACCTTCCGGCAGGTCCAGCGCTTGCTGCTTTGTAGTTTTACTGCCAGGACCCCCGAGGTGCTGCAGAGAGTAGTGCAGGGCTTGTTTCTCACAGTAGCAGCTTTGGATGCTGGTTTCCTCTTTCCCCATGCTGTTGTGTTATTCTCTTTCCTCGTTGCTCCCTGAAAAACCGAAGGAGTCACAGTGACCTCACGCAGGTGTCTCTGTCTGGTGTCTTCTTGTGCCCAGGCTTGTTGGAGGGGGTACAGGCAGCGCAGAGCTTACCTGGAGAGGCTGTACTACCTGAAATCCAACACAAAGGCTGCAATCAAGGTTTGGAAGATTCTTTCTTCAGCCTTTGTTTCCATGTTGGGCATTGTTGCCTGCTTGTTCAGCTTGCGAGGGTGACATCTACCGCTGCCCAGTGCAGAGGAGCCGGGGGGGATTGTGGCAGCTGGGGGCAGTGTGTGACTGGGGATGGGGGAGAAAAAAATCATAGAATAGAATTGTTACCATGAGCTCACTGAGGCTGGAAAAGCCCTCTAAGATCACTGAGTCTAACTGTTCCCCCAGCACTGCCAAGGCCACCACTAACCATGTCCCCAAGTGCCACATCCCTATGGGTGTTATATCCCTCCTGGGACGGTGAACCAACCACTTTGCTAGGCAGCCTGTGCCAATGCCTGACCACCCCTTCCATGAAGAAATTTTCTGTAATATCCAATATAAACCTCCCCTAGAAGTCCTCATGATTTTTCCCCTCCACCCATTCCCTTTGACCAAGCAAGTCCTTCCAGAATCCAAACGTTTGAGCATCTCTCCCAGATCCAGGCGGCTGTGAGGATGTGGCAGGCACAGAGGAAGTACCGGGAGAGGCTGCGCTACTTCAGGCAGAATGTAAGTGATGGGATGGGATCATCCAAACAACTCCTGGGACCGTGTCCATGGGGACGTAGGGGGATGATCCAGAGCACACAGTTGGATCCGTGTCCCCGACTGCTCGCAGTGCAGCTGGAAGAACTGGTTTGTCCTGGCAGGGGGACAGATGGGAAGGAATGGGTACCTTGTGGATGTGGAAGCCAAACTCTCAGGTTTTGTAAAGTGTGAGGAGAGAAAAAACACTCCAGTCCCATCAAAAAGCAACAATGACTTCACGATACCCATTAAGAGGGGAAGGAAATTATTTGGGGAATAGGGGGGGTGTCAGCTGCAGGAAGTGAAGTTGCACCCCTGGAATTGCTGCAGCTTCTGATATACGGTGAGTGGAGGGGAATGACCACTGAGAAGGGTAGAATCCCAAAATCTCTCCTGTGTTGTAGAGACCCTCATCCCAGGCCTTAATACATTCCTGGCAGTGAGACCAGGCAGTGATGTGCTTGTCCAGCTCTCCTTCACTCCCCGTGTGTGTTAGGGACACTATGGAAAAACATCTCCCACCCCCTTGTTTGTCTTGGCAGATTAAGGCTGTAATTAAAATCCAGGCTTTTGTGCGAGCGAACAAGGCCCGCGGGGATTACAGGATGCTGGGTAAGTGCCTGCTCGTTGCCGCTCTGAAGTGCGATGGCTAATTGGGAAGCGGATTCTGCCTCTTCCCTTGCTGGCCCTGCACAGTGGGGAAGCAGGCCACTGGGGGCCCCTTGGCAGGGACAGGAGTGACAGAGCCTTGGTGGTCCTTGGTCATCAGCCCTGGGGCTGCCCCTCTGCCCCCAAAAGCTTCCTGGCAGCTGTTGCACAGTGTGGCCACGTTGCTGTCCCATGTCCTGGTGCTGCAAGAAAACGTTTTTTGGGGAGCAGGATGGGGTGTCCGGGTGAATGCTGGGGCTCTGAGGGTCTGCGGTGAGGGTGGCCCCTGTGAGGCCATCCTCCTGCAGATGCTCACGGCATTACTGTGCGTTGCCACAGTCAGTGCCAAGAGTCCACCCTTGGGCATCGTCCGGCGCTTCATCCACCTGCTGGAGCAGAGCCAGCACGACTTCTGGGAGGAGTCGGAGGTGCTGCGGCTGCAGGAGGAGGTGGTGAAGAGGATCCGTGCCAGCCGGCAGCTGGAGAGCGACCTGGACCTCATGGACATCAAGATCGGGCTGCTGGTCAAGAACAGGATCACGCTGCAGGTAGAGACAGTGGTGAGGACTTGGTTGCCTCACGTGGTCCTGTCCTCCATGGCATTGCAGCTTGGACTTGCCTCTGCTTCACTTTTTAAGCAGTTGGAGGGGTCAGGGAGGGGTTGGGGAGCACTGGGGTGCCTCTGGCTCTCCCAGAAACCGGTCAGAATGCTGGAGCCTTAGGCAGACCCCCGTTCTTCTCTCGCTGCCTGTGTGGCTGCAGGAGGTGGTCTCCCACTGCAAGAAGCTGACCAAGAAGAACAAGGAGCAGCTCTCAGAGATGATGTCCATGGACAAGCAGAAGGGGCTCAAGTCACTCAGCAAGGAGAAGCGGCAGAAGCTGGAGGCCTATCAGCACCTCTTCTACCTGCTGCAGGTGAGGCTGGAGGGCTCTGCTGTGTCCCCCACAGCTGGGGGGGGCAGTGCAGGGACCTGGCCCTCAGCTCTACCCCACAACACTTGGGTTAGCTTGGTGTCCCTCCTCCCTGCAGACACAACCAGTGTACTTGGCCAGGTTGATCTTCCAGATGCCCCAGAACAAGTCCACCAAATTCATGCAGTCAGTGATCTTTACACTTTACAACTACGCGTCCAACCCACGGGAGGCTTATCTGCTGCTCCAGCTCTTCAAAGTGGCGCTGCAGGAGGAGATCAGGTGGGTGTCCGTGGGGGCAGGCCCAGGGAAAGGCTGAACTGCATCCGCCTGGATGCTGTTATCTCTTCTGTCCACTGCCTCCTGCTTGGAGAACACACATACGCCGGACCATCCCCTCATCCCACCTACCCCATCTCTGTCCCCAGGTCCAAGGTGGACCATGTTCATGACATCCTGACGGGCAATGCCACGGTGATCCGACTGGTGGTCAGCTTCTACCGCAACGTGCGCGGGCAGAATGCCCTGCGGCACATCCTGGCTGGCCCAGTGCAGGAAGTCCTGCAGGACAAGACCCTCAGCATCCGCACGGACCCTGTGGACATCTACAAGGCATGGATCAACCAGACTGAGTCTCAGAGTGGGCACAGAAGGTCAGACCCTGGGTAAGAAGGCTTGGCTCAGGCACAGGGTGATGGGCATTGGGATGGTGATGGGGTCCTGTCTTCCCTTCATAGCAAGCTCCCTTATGAGGTCAGCCCTGAGCAGGCTCTCAGCCACCCCGAGGTCCAAAGGCGCCTGGACATTTCTATCCGCAATCTCCTGGCAATAACAGACAAGTTTGTTTCTGCCATCACCTCTTCTGTCGACGAGATCCCGTAAGTATCCTGCTGGTTTCTGTGCACACCCCAGGAGTTCTGTTAGAAAGGAGGTTGGGTTATGGGGGGGCTTCCTGGCCCCTTTGCTGCTGCAGGACTGAGTTACTGCACTGTCAGCAAGCGGAACCCCAAATATCAGCAGTGCCTCATGGGCTGGCTTGTTTTTCTGCTCCGTTTCTGGGCAGTTTACTGCTGACACTGAGATGTCTGCCAGGAAGAATATGAGTTTTGTGGTCATCTCAGAGGATGAAGGCCTTCTCCAGAGATGCCTGGGTTGGCAGCAGGATGGGGGAGGGAGCTGCCAATCCTACCTGTGGGCTTCTCCATCATCCCAGTGCTGGGGACTTGCTGCTTCTTGGATGATGGGTAGTAGGACTGGGTCATCGGGGCGGACCCACATGCTGATGGTCCTCTCCCTACCTTTCCTCAGCTATGGGATGCGCTACATGGCCAAAATCCTGAGGATGTCCTTGGTTGAGAAATTCCCTAAGGCCCCAGCAGAGGAGGTTGATAAGGTACCATGGGGCTGGGGCACCTGCGTGGTTCGGTCGGGTTCAGCTGTGTCTGTACATGAAGGGACAATATTCCTCCACAAAAGGTCAGGTCCTCTTGACTTAAAAACACTTCCAAGTCAACATTTTCCTTGAACCACTAAGGAAATGCCAAGAGCAGGCTTTTCCCTGCACTGCCATCTCTTCCAGGAGGGTCCTACCATGCAGCACAAGGATGAAACATCCCCGCTGAGCTATCACCTCCTTGGGCCCCAACCCTTCTGCTCCCTGACGCCAGCCTGTCTCATGTCCTAGATCGTGGGGAACCTGCTCTACTACCGTTTCATGAACCCAGCAGTGGTGGCCCCTGATGGCTTTGACATCGTGGACGTGTCGGCCGGGGCAGCCCTGCAGCCCGACCAGCGCCGCAGCTTGGGCTCCATCGCCAAAGTGCTGCAGCACGCCGCCGCCCGCAAGGCCTTCGAGGGGAAGAGTGCACACCTCTGCGGGGTGAACCAGTACCTGGAGGACACCCACAACAAGTTCAGGTGGGCCCCAGGATGGCAATGGGGTGGGAGGGCAGCTAGGAGCCGGTGGCAGGGGTTTGGGGCTGACCGAAGGGGTCCCTCCCTGCAGGAGGTTCATCTCTGCTGCCTGCTGCGTCCCTGAGCCTGAAGAGAGGTTTAACATGGATGAGTACTCAGAGATGGTGGCAGTGGCCAAACCAGTCATCTACATCACTGTGGGGGAGCTCATCAACACACACAAGGTCAGGGCATAAAGCTCATGGCAAGCTCTGTTTCCTCTGCTCCCACATCCTGGGCTTTCTGCTGCATTTTCTCCCATTCCTCTGTATCCCACTCCTGGCACAGCTTCCCTCTTCCTGACCTGTTTTTTTCTCTTCTAAGCAAGGAAATAACCTAGATTCTGCAGGTTTGTCTTTTTGCAAACCTCATATCTTTATCTCCTCTCGGGTGCAAAGGGTGGCCCTCCCTCACTCTCCCTTTGCGTCCCCCTTTGCCACTGACTCATCCCTTGCACTGTCCAGCTCCTGCTCGAGCACCAGGACTCCATTGCACCACACCACAGTGACCCCCTGCACGAGCTCCTGGAGGATCTCGATGAGCTTCCTACAGTCCAGTCCCTGGTTGGTAGGTTGAACTCTGGGATCCATCGCCTACCCTGATGGGAGGAGGGTGGACATGAGCACACTTCCCTTGCACGAAGCTTGAGCTGGATTGCTTTGGGCATGGGAAGCCAGCCCTCCTAGAGCCCAACACAGCTAGCAGGGCTCTCTCTGCCCTCGCAGGGGAGAGTGTTGCCAGCCTGGGAGACAGTGGTGCTCAGCAGGTGCTCTCCCAGCTCAGCAGAACAGAGATCTCCCTCACCCTCACCAACAAGCTGGTGCCAGTGGCCAACAGTGAGGAGAGTGACACGAGGGGCCTGCTGCTGAGGTGAGGATGGACTCTGTGGGAATCAGGAGGGTACTGGGGGTGTTGGAAGGGTACTGGGGACTGGGATGCTCAAGGTGGGCAAGAAACCTTTGAGAGGCAACTGAATATTGTGTGGAGGGTGATGGTCTGGAGCAGATGCCTGACATCTCCCTCTGGTCTCTAGCACCAAGCAGATGCTGGTGGATTTGATCCAGTCCCAGGCAGGAGATTCCCTTCCAGAAATCCTGTGGACACCAGCCTCAGAGCATGAGGTAGGATGTGTGAGGCTGCTGGTGGGGATGAACTGAAAAACTTCATGGGCAAACAGCAATAAAGTTCTCAGCAAAAAGCTGCCCTGCTCCTCTCGGAGGATTGGCCACTGCTCTTGTGATCCAGCAGTGACTGGACTCTGGTCTTCAGAAAAACCACATGTTCTGGGCCAGGAGAGACCCACATCAACGTGTGGGTGAAGGAGTTCGGTTTTTCCATCTCTGTATCCCGTTCCAGCTGCGTTCCAGGCTCACCCCTTCTCATCCCTAGGAAGCTGCCCATGAGCTCCTCGTGCGCCGGCGAGTGCTGCGGGATGCCCAGGCCTCTGCCCAGCTGAAGCGCCATCACTCCCTGGCTGCCAATGGTCAGCTCTCCATGGAGGAGAAGAAGCGCAAGGTCATCCGCAACCTGCGGCGCCTGGAGAGCCTGGGGCTGCTGGACTCTGCCAACCAGTACCAGAAGCTCATTGATGAGCTGGCCAAGGTGTGCTGGGGGACACTGAGTTGGGGATCACCCCTGGAGGTCCTGCTCTGGTAAAGCTCCTAATGACATATGTTGGCTTTCTGGCGCTGCTCGGTTTCCTCCAGGACATCCGGAACCAGCGGCGCCACCGGCAGCAGCGCCGCAGGGAGCTCCTGAAGCTGAGGCAGACCCTGGAGGGCCTCGATGCCAAGACTCTGTTTTATGAGGAGCAAATTGATTATTACAACCAGTACATCAAGACCTGCCTTGACAACCTGGCAGCCAGCAACAAGTGCGGTTCCTTACAAAAAAAACAGTATTTTTTAAAAAAAAAAACATTATTTGTTTTCATTGCTCTCTGGTTGTTGTGAGTCCTGGAGATGCTGGGGATCCAAGGGGTCACAGATGGCCAGAGATGAGCTCTCAGCATGTGATCCCTTCTCTTCCAGGGTCAGTGGGAAGAGCAAGAAGCTGCCATCGCTGCACTACACGGCGGCCCAGCTGTGGGAGAAGGGGGTGCTGCTGGAGATCCAGGACCTGCCGCCCAGCCAGTGCGTAACCCTGCTCCAGGGGAGGAGCTCTTGCTTGGGGTTATTCAGTGCAGGGCCAGGAGCTGGACTTAATGCACTCAATCATCCTTGTGGGTCCCTTCTGACTTAGGGTATCTCATAATTCTATGAAAACTTGGGCAGGTAGAGGAAAATAACCAAGGAGGAGGATGCACATGGGCCACTGTTGTCCTGCCATGTGGGTGGCAAGTTGTTTTGTGTAGGGGAATGCAGGAAAGCTGGGATTTGTAGTAGGGTTTGGGCTGTGGGTCTGGCTGCTGTGCTGGGGGGGTGCACTGGGTGGGTGACCTGCTCCTTGGTTGTGTTAAAGCTGTGAAGCCCCTTTTGGTAGCGAGTGGCTCTGTCTTCTCAGGCTCAAGAATGTGATTTTCGACATCATCCCCTGTGAGGAATCAGGCAGGTTCCAGGTGAAAGCCAAATTCATGGGGATCGACATGGAGCACTTCCATCTGCACTACCAGGTGTGGAGCCTGTCCTGCAGCTGCTGGGGGTCAGAGAGATGAGGGCAGCCGGGGTATGTGGGGGCTGGGTGGTGTCCCCACACCTGCAGCTCTTGTGGGGACTTGGAGCCCATGTGGAGCCCTGCCCTGAGCTGCTGGGGGCAGCCTCGCTGCGCATCTCCCGCTGCAAACCCAGCTCCCTGTCCCTGGGCTGGGCACTGAGGAGGGCTTCCCTGGCTGGGCACAGCGCTGATGGCAGTGATGATCCCCTCTCCCACAGGACCTGCTGCAGCTGCAGTACGAGGGTGTAGCAGTCATGAAGATGTTCGATAAGGCCAAGGTCAATGTCAACCTGCTCATTTTCCTCCTCAACAAGAAGTTCTTCAAGAAGTAACAGGGTCAGGTGTGGGGCTACAGGGAAGAGGGCAATGTAAACCTGCCAAAGAGACCTCAGGGTTAGTGGTCCCAGTGGGCCATGGAGCTTTCCTGCATGGGTGCAGTGTGCCTGAGCATCTGCAGCCAGCGGTGCCTGACTGGGGAACACAGGGCTGAGCCCCAGCCCTGGGCACCCTGAGCTTGGTACTGAAAAAGGACCCGACCTCCCTGCAGGAGGATGCAGCTGCCAAAGCTTTTGCAGCATGTGTTGCTTTTAAAATGTATTTTAACTGGGTATTTTGGCTGTTTAATTCCTGTCTTGCCAACAGCCAGCTGCCCAAGGACACTCTGTATTTCTGGACAGTACACAGGTTTTACTGATGTAATAAAGGTATTTAATATATCTATCTATAGCTATATGTATATGTATGTATGCATTTCTTCCTCACACTAAGGCTGGGGAAATGTCAGGATCAGTGTTTATATGGAGGGGTAGGGAGAGGCCAGAACAGAGGCAATAACTGCTTGTGAAGACATCTGTGAGCTCTTCTCTAGTACATTGAGGTGCAATAGAAGAATTTTGATTTTAAAGAGGAATTTCACTGCTCTTCAGCCAGGCTGTGAAACAAAAGAGAGAGGCTCAGTGTCACTGCTGTCCCATGGATGTTGAGGGTCTGGAGCAGGGACCACATCTCTGGACCACGTTGGTGCCTAGCATCTGCTGTGGAACAACCCCACAGCACCATCTCAGTAGGGATGGTGGTTTCTCTGTCCCCTCATGATTTGCTCTGGCGATTAATTGGTTTCAAGTGTGGGACAATGGCTGGTTTTGGCCATGGCTGCTTTTAAAGCACCTTCTCTCCATGTGAGCTCCTTCTCCAGCTGCTTCCATGGGGTGGGAAGGGAGCTGCTGGTGGTCCCAGCCTCCTCCCACCCCATCTCCTTCAGGTACGGGCTCAAAGCCCAGAGCTTTGCTCTGCAAAGGAAGTTTTTTGGGGGATTGGAACAGGAATCTCCCTCGGTAACTGCAGTGGGACATTGAGGCAGCTCAGCACTACCTGATCTGTTGGCATCTCAGGCTCTGTCTCGTCTTTGGAAAGTGATGTTTGTTTGTGAAGTATTTATGTGGGTTTTTTTCCCTTGCTCTCATATAAATGCCTCTGACTGTACTTATTCTATCCCCATCCATGCTGGATTCCTGCTGTGCTGCCTCTGCTTGTTTACTCTAAATAAAGATGTATCAGAAAGTGCAGAATTTCTCTGGATGATCACTTCCCTGTGCTCCTCACCTGCCTCTCCCCTTGCCTACCAGGGTGTTTGAGGCTGGTGACGTTGCTACAGCCCCCCGTTCCCAAAGCAAGGTGCCCTCCCAAAGCAGGGGCACCAGGGACCGGCCCCCTCGCAGCAGTGCCGAGTCAGGTGCTGAGGCACCAACTCTGCTCTTGCACAGGGTATTTAGGCCACTTTCAGACACACTTAATTCTTAAATAAATACTATGATTACATTTCCTAAAGACTATGATTATATCTCTACAGGAATGAAGTGGGATCAAGCTGCAGCACTTTTCCATGTTTAAAATAGGACCAGGCTGCCATTAACCTGGTGGATGCTGCACCATCTGCAGGGACAGGATCCTGGGACGTTGCTGCTGCACATTATCCATTACCACGTTGGGGTCTTTATCTTCTGGTTACCATATTTCTTTATTTTTTACCTTCCTTGCCTTTAGAGGAGGATCCAGCACGTCTCTGGCTGTGGCTCAGTGTGGTTTGTTGCTGCCAGCCACATCCCCCAGCAGCCACTGGCTTTGCACCAGCAGCATTTGGCACGCTGAAACCACTTTTCTGGGGTGCTTTGGGATGGAGGGGAAGCCTGAGGTAAAGAACTCCACCTAATAACAATAGCCCCAACTATTTACTAAGCACAGTTGCAGCATGGGCTGGAGGGGACTCAGAGCTGCTGTGGAAAAGGTGATTTCTTCTGGCTCCCAGGAAGCTGTGCTGTGGCCAGCCATGACTCAGAAATAGGGTGCCAGCTTTTGCCTCCTGCCCACGTGTTTTGGAGAGAAGGTCGGAGGGGGAAATTAAGCGCTGGGAGTGCTGTAGGAAGCCTGGCGCTGGCTCGCTGGGCTCCTCCCGAGACAGCTCCACTAGATGTCATTGCAAGCTGGGGAGAAGCGCTCGAACGGCCGCGGCCGCCCGGCACCAGCGCGGAGTGCCCGGCACACAGCCCTGCCGTGGGCTCCTCTGGAGGCCGGAAACGCTCAGCGTGGCCCCAGCTCCAAGGCTGGATCCATCACAGCACTCCCAGCACCTCCCAATGTGGACAAAGCGAGGCTGAAGCTTGCAGGTGCCAGGGGCTCGCAGCACAGCCTCTCCTCTGCCCCGCGGCTTTTCCCGGAGCACGGGGCTCCCTGGAGCCTGCCCAGGCTCGGGCAGTGAAAGGGACCGGCGAGGAAAATCAGGTCCTGCCCCAACCTGTCCCTAAAACCATCCTGAGAGGTTTTATTTGGCAAGGGGGAGAAAAGGAGAAATTTGGGCTCCTCCTGGGGCTCATGTTTCATACCAGAGAATGGTTTGGGTTATGAGGGACCTTAAAGGTCACCCAGTCCCACCCCCTACCATGGGCAGGGACACCTTCCACTGTCCCAGGTTGCTCCAAGCCCTGTCCAAGCTGGTCTTGGACGCTTCCAAGGATGCCACAGCTTCTCTGGGCAACTTGTGCCAGGGCCTCACTGCCCTCATAGGGAAGAATTTCCTTCCAATATCCCATGTAACCCTGTCCTCTGGCAGTGGGAAGCCATTCCCCCTGTTCCTGTCACTCTTTAGGTACAAGAAGGTGTTATTTCACCTTGACCAGCTCCAGCACGTGCTGTCCAGCACACAGGCACCATTCCTGGCCCACCAGCATTCTCTGCATGGCACAGGGAATCATCGTGCTTGCATTAAGCCCCCTCACTGACTTCCCCCTCTGCACCTACACACTCAGCTGTGATACAGCATTCCCAGTGCTGCTGGCTGTGCCAGTGGCTGCTGCTGAAGGTGCCACATGCCCAGGTGCCATACGGCCCCTCAGCAACACAAACCTCACTCCTGCTCCCTCCTCACTTACTGCCATAATTGCCTCCAGGAGCACAAATGAGCTGCTTTGGAAAAAAAATAAAGCAAAAAGAGAGGAACGAGGGAGGGTTAAGGAAACTATGTGTGTTAGTATGTGCATGTGTATATATGTGTGAGAGGGAGAGAAAATTGGCACCAGGATACAGGATAGGCATTCAGCATTTCACATCTCACCAGGCTGGTTTGGTGTAGGTCCTGCAGCCTGTGGCACTCAGCACGTGTAGGAAAGTGTAATCTGTGGAGAAGGGTGCCCCTCATTGGGGCTGCTGCCCTGGTCCAGGGTGGGAAAGGGGCTGCTGGGATCTCTCAAGGCTTTGTGAGGGAAAGGTGAGATAGAATGAAGGAGCACTGGGAGGTTCACAGCTGGGAGCTTGCTGTCCCTGTTCCTCTCCAGTCTGCTCACGAGAATCCATACACCCAAAAAGGATGAAAAATGGTTAAACTGGGATCAGAAAGGTGCTGCAAAAATGGTTAAACTGGGCTCAGAAAAGAGCTGCAAAAGTGGTTAAACTGGGCTCAGAAAGATGCTGCAAAAATGGTTAAACTGGACTCAGAAAGGTGCTGCTGCAAGTCCTGATCCCACCAGCTCAGAGCTGCTTGCCCTGGTGGAGAAGCTTTTGGGAGCTGGTGCTGGTTTTGGGTGTTGGGTGCTGGTGCAGTTGCTGGGCTCTGGGTGTTGGGTGCCGGTCGCTGAGCAGGCCAGCTCGAAGGCAGTGCTCCTGCAGAGCCACTGTCCCCACTGTCACGTGCCAGTGTTGCTAATCCCATTTCGAAAGCCCGCGCCCCAAGCTGTGCCCGCTAATCCCCCTCGGTGCCACGGCTGCGGGGCTCGGGCTGCGGTGCTGCCTGGGCAAGTCCCAGTGTGTCCCTGCACCCAGCTGCTCTCCACAGGCAGACCTGGACGTGCCCACATCCTCTGCCTGCTCCTGCTCCAGTCCTGAGGATGTTCAGGTGCTTCCTGCCCTGTGCCAAAGGGTCCTGAGTCCTGGACACCCCCAAAAGACACATGGGATAGAGGCTGGGCTGTACCTCCAGGTACATCCCCACGGGCCGTGGGAGCGCCGCGCTGCCCAGAAGGAGGATTCACCTGCTTGGCCAGCCTGGCTTCAGCACAGCCCTGTTCACTCAGCACAACGCCCTTGCTGGCAGCACGGAGGAGGCAGGTGAGCAGCTCAAACTGCCCGTGGCAGAGCCAGGGTTCGGCTCAGCTGTGCCAGGCTCCTCCCCAGGAGCAGCAGCCTCCCTGGCAGTGCCGGGGGCTCTGCACCGCACCTCCTGCTGGGATGGCGCAGGCTGCGCTGGAGAATGATATTGTTGTTCCCTTCCGATGGCAGCAGCTTCCTTGTGGGAGAGGGGAAAAAGCACAAACTGAACTGGGGAGAAAATAAGAGGGGAATGTTTGCTGACTGTCTGCTGTGTGTTGTTGCTGTTTGTTGTGTTTCTGTGGTTGCTTTGGCAACCCTGGGAAGACATGCCAGGCTGTAGCATGGCGGGTACCAGCGCGGTGTGATGGGGAGCCGGGGCTCTGCTCCACAGGGACGAGCTGCTGGCCCGGTGGCAGCCCCCGGTGGGGATGGGAGGCTTCAGGCAGGGGATGGATGGGGTCACGTTTGTGACGCAGCTCAACTACTGCCCTCCCGGGTGAGCCTGGGGTGAGCACTTGCTTCACATCCAATGGGCCCTCCAAGAGGCACCTGGCTTGGAGATGAGCAAAGGAAGACTGGCTGAAGGGTCCATGGGGACAGCAGCCAGCCCTGCTGTTCCCCAGGAGCCTGGGAGTATCAGGGCTCATCCTCTCTCTTCTTGTCTAGAGGACAAAGAGTGAAACAGTAGTGTCGTGGAGGGACAGCTGCTGAAAATGAGAACACACAGTGCTCTCCAGAGGGGCTGCGAGAGTGTCAGGCAGTGCTGTGGGGCTGTGGGGGCATCTGCATCCGCCCAGGACAGGCGCCATTCCTCTGGTACTGGAGCCGTGGCTCTCTGTGGGGAGGGTCATGCCACTCTCTGTCTCCTGTATGTCTGTGTAGAAGGGGCTGCTCCCCGTGCGGGGTGGTCCCAAGGGGCACCGTGGGACTGGGTGGAGGAGGAGTGGAGAGGAGCCTGGCAGAGGAGGGGACAGGGCCAAGGGCAGCTCGGGGAGGATGGTGGTGCTCCCAGAGCCCCTCTCGCGCTCCCGCAGCCCCAGGAGCTGTGTGAGCTGACATCCGTCAGAGCAGGAACCTCTATGCCCTGCGGCATCCCCAGGGCAGAGCAGTCGGGGGTGGGTGAAGGCTGTGCCCCTGGGAGCCAGGAACGTTCAGTGCAGCTCCAGAGACGTGTGTTAACTCTTTGGGGGCTGCAGTGGGAGGACTGAGCTCCTTGGGGCTGTGGGCGCTGCCATCCGCCATCCGGCCGGAGCCTGCAGATCCCGGGGTTTGGGTAGAGATTCCTGCAAGATAATGGTTTGAGTGCTCTGCTGCTTCCCATCCCACCTGGCACAAAAAGTGCCAGTGTGGAAAGGTTTTGGCCTGTTCAGAAATACCAGTTTAATGAAATTGTTTAATTGCTGCATCTCCAAATGGTGAGTTTTTAACGGAGAGGCCTGATGAGGAATCCTGCCCTGAACTGGAAGCTGACTCATTCTCCTCGCAGTCCCGGGGTCATTGTTGGATTGCAAATAAACACACCAAATTCCCACTGCTGGGTTCTGGGAACATGCTCCTGGCCCTGCACGGAGGGCAGGGACCCAGGAAGGGGCAGGGTGTCTGCCTGCCTCCCACTGCATCCTCCCACCCTTGGAGCAGGGGGGGCTTTGGTGGCACCTGGAGCTGTCTGGGGTGGGGGAAAACACAACTTTAACACTGATGGGGGTCTGGAAAATCCCAAAGTGCAGAGATTGGCTGCCCTGTTCCCTCTCTGAAAAGGAGAGAGCAAGAATCAGACCTCAGCTCTCTGTCATCCCTGCTGTAGCTATCAGGCGAGACCCAATTCCCATTCCTTTGCTTTCAGCACTGGTTGCAGCATCCCTGGGTGAGGCTTCAGCCCAAGCCCCAGTCTGGGGAGCAAAGGAAAACTGAAGAAATTAGAGGTTGGAGCTGGGACTTCAATCCACATCCCAGGATGGGGTGGTGAGGGGAGGGCAGTACTTTCTGCCCCAAAAACCTCTCCACACAGGGCTGAGCAGAAGCTGGAGCCAGCGTGAGTCACCCTGTGCAGCTGCTGCCAAGGCAGGAGCGACCTTGTGCTGCTGAGCCAGCGTGGGCTGAGGCCGCGGCCCCGCCAGCCACGGGAAAGGGAAGCTTTTGCTCAGGCCGGATGCTCCAGAGGAAAGAATGAGCTCTGGGGCTGAAACCGCCGGCCAAAGAGAACCAGAGCAATGGACGCGAGGTCAGGGAGGGTCTGGGGTCTACCCCTTCTCAGCAGGGAGAGCTTGCTGGAGCAGGGAGCAGGTTTGGGGCAGTCCCGACTATTCCGGGGCTTGGTAGGCGGCATCTGTGAGCCACCCGGGCATGGGACTCACTTTCCGCGAAACTTCAGGGAAAAACAGATAAATCTCCCCTCTGCTTCTGCCACCCTGTCCTCAGCTTTGGGATCCTTCCAGGCTGGCGCCTGTGAATGTTTTCCCCTATCAACTTCTCTTGCTTGAATCAGCGGACGTGACTCACTGGGAGGAAGGAGAGGGCTCGGGTGAGCTGCTCTGTCCGCAGCACCGCGGCCCTTCAGGAACACGGCCCGGTGCCGCTGGACACCACGGGAGCAGCGTCCCCGTCCCCCTCACTGCCAGGAGCCAGACTCAGGGCTGACATTCCCCTTGTCCCATCGCTGTCCCCTCCCCGTGCCCAGCCCAATGGGTGCAGCAGAGGGGGAACTGGTTGAGCCGGTGCACCCTGTCCCAGCAGAGGGGGGAGATTCCTCTGGCGGGGGGGGGGTTGCCCTTGGGGGGCTGCGCCTTTGTCACCAGGGTGGCCACCACACCCTGAGGGAACTGAGCGCTGGGGACAGGCATCACCCTTCCCAAGGGACCCTTGGAGTGCAGGAGCAGGCAAAGCCCCTCCATAGCGAGGCTGTGCTTTGTGGGGTGGGGAGGATGGAGAAAAGGGCTCCGTGGGGGGGTCACTCCCTGTGGCACTGGGTTAGGGGAGCAGCCAGCCAGGGTGCCGAATCTTGGCTGGATTAGTTTAAGAGATCAAGCAGCTGAGGGATTAGGGAGTCAAGAGAGCCGGGCCACCTGCGGGGGAGGGAAAAACCTATGAAGGAGAAGGATATGCTGGCACTCTGGAGAGAGGTGTGCAAGGCCTGGGCTTTGGAGTGATTAGATAAGTGAATCAGGGCCTTGGAGCGATTAGAGAAAGAAATCAGGTTTTACACCAATTAGGTAAAGTCCCCAAGCGATTAGACACAGAGGTGGCTGCAAGAGGAGGTCTCCCAGCAGTCCCTGGAACTGATAGGGCCGAGCATTGATTAAAGGAGCATCAGAGGCTGAGAGCAATTTGATAAGAAAACAAAACAGTGGACCAATTAGCCTGGGAAAAAGGAGGCAGCTGGGCGATAATAGGAATAGGGAAGAGAGGCCAGTCAAAACAAACCCAATAGCTTTGAGTGTGGTGCTGGTGGAGCTGCAGGGGTAGAAAGAGGGGAAATGGTCCCAGCTGGAGCCTCCAAGGGCCATGGGCACCTGGGGCACTGGGATGAGATTGGTGGGCCATTTCAGCTTAGCCTTAGCATGAGTGAATTCACACCTGGCCTGAAAATGAGTTTGTTGTTGGCTATGGCTGGTGTGAGCCTCACACAGCTCTTTGTGGGCTGCAGTAGAGCATCACCAGGCAGCTACTCCTCCCACCAAGAGAAACAGAAAGTTCTGCATTTCACAGAATCTCAGAATCATGGAATGGTTTGACTTGGAAGGGACCTTAGAGTTCATCTGCTTCCAATGCCCCTGCCATGGGCAGGGACACCTTCCACTATCCAGGTTGCTCCAAGGCCCAACAAACCTGGCCTTGAACACTCCCAGGGATGGGGCAGCTTCTCTGGGCAACCTGACCAAATAAATTTCTGAAATTTTTTTTTGGGGGGGGGGGCAGATTTTGCTCTGGGTTCATACTGTCACACACCTGGAGCAGTTTTATCCACTGGGAAGGCACTTATATCAGGATTACTCAGTCCTGCACCCTGTCTCAGATGCTATGGGAGTTTCCAGATATGGGTGCCAGACGAATAAGCAATTAAGTAACTCAACGGAGCCTTGAAATAATTAGACCAAGGAATGCAGCTCCAGCAGATGAGTTTAGTGAAGAAATGGGAGTGTTGGAGAGATGGAGATGAGAAGGGTGATCAGGTCTCAGCACAATTATCTAGAGAAAGTCTGCTCCAGACTGATTAGAGGAAGCTTTCTGGGCAATTAAGTGAGGGAAATCAACTCTGGGCAGGAAGAAAATAGACTATGAAAGAGATTGGGGTGGGAGATGTGAGTTATCTCTGCCCCTGACTTAGACAAGGGAGCTCGATAAGGGCTTTCTGAGGCCGAGGCAGAAATGAGGATGAGGAGGATTAAGGAGCAGAGGTGGGTGTGCAGCAGATGCCGGGTGCTGGGAAGGAGGGAGTGAGGTGGCAGGTTCTCCATGGGACTGAGTAGGAGAAACTGAGCCCTGCCCCTGAGGAACAGAAGGACCAAAATTTGGGGATTAGAGCTAACAAACAGAGTAAAACAGGGGTGCTGGCAGTTGGAATGGCCATGGGTTGGAGCAGGGAAGAGAGCTGGGCACTATTTCCAACTGAGCACGTGGCAGGATGCTTCCTTAATCTGTAAAACGGGATTAGTCCCTCGTTCTCAGCAAAGCTGAGAACCAGAAGAGCCTTTCTGCACGAGTGACTTTGACTTCAGGAGAGAGGAACCTGCAGGGTGGGAGCGTGATCGGGGATGAGCGTGGGGCGGGCAGCCCTGGGATGTGCCCCGGGATGAGCCCTGGGATGTGCCCCGGGATGTGCCCCGGGATGTGCCCTCTGGCACCCAGCAGTCCCTGACTGAGCCAGGGGAAGGGGGGGCAGGCAGGGAGGCAAACTGGGGCGACAAAGCAGGGAGCTTTACCCCAGGTTTTGGGGTGCTGGGAGCTTTACCCCAGGTTTTGGGGTGCTGAGCTACCGTGAGAGAGGTGACAATGGTCAGCTGTGGCCCAAGGTTCCGCCATGGGTCAGCAGCAGCTGCAGCTGGAGAGTGCTGAATCCTTTGGGAATGGCTGCATTTGCTCTTTAATTAGCTTTGACGGCTGCTGGAGCAGATTTTGCTGGTCCTTTCCTCTCTGAGGCTGGCCCTGGCTTGAAGTCGCAGGGTTCAGTGAGGTCAGGCTCCTTTTTTCCTTCTTTGCCGTTTTCTTTTCTTCCGTCCTTGCACACAGAAAATGCAGCGGAGGGCGGGAGCAGCATCATGGAGGCACATGATGCTGACTCTGGTACTGTGGGAAGGGGAAGCTGTGGTTTGGCTGCCAGGTCATAGTTTGGCCTCTGGAAATGACCCTCTTGGAAAGGGAAGTGGTGTCTTGGCAAGCTCGGGCAGGGGCTCGGCAGCCCCCCGGGAATTGTGGCAGCATTGGTGGCGGGTGGCTGGAGCGGGAGTGAGGCACATCATGAGCAGCAACCGAGGGCAATGCTCAGCTCCTGGGAAACAAACCCCAGGTTAAACCAAGCACCTGAGGAGGTCGTGGAGGGTTTTCAGATTTTAATTTTTTTTTTCATTATTATTTATTTTCATTTTTAGTTTAGTGCTTTTCGCCACAGCTCCCAGTGGCTGCTGCTGAGTGACAGAGAACAGTGCCGGGGCCATCCAGGGAAGGTCTCACGGACACTCGTCCCTCCTGGGCGTCAGAGCCCTGCTTTTCCCAGCGGGAGGGTGGCTCTGACATATCTCCTTCACCCCTTGGCCTCTGCTGAGCTCTCTGGGACGAGCCTGGTTTCTGTGGGTTGACAGCGTTATCTGGGACACAAGCAGAGCCAGGCTTTGGTCCCCGTTCCTTGGCTGCTGTGGATATCCTCAGGAGACAGCACAGCAAATTGTCCTCCTGGGACTCCATACGCTTCACCTCCCATCACAGGATGGAAAAGGGGATTTGCAGAACGCTAGAGCCCAGCAAGGCCCCAGAGGCATGGGGATCCGACCCTGGGGCCCATGGGTGTGTCCTCCTCCCAATGCTCAGGTGCAGCTTTTGTTCGAGCACTAATGTGGATTTCAGTGCTTTCATGGCTTTCTGAAATTTTTTTCCCCCTTTCCTATTCTGATGAAAAATGTATTTGGGGAAAATAGAAATATTTAGACACTTTCCTGACAGGCAGCAGAGCTGGAAGAGCTGTGGTACAGCACCGTTCACATGAAAACTCAGCACAAAAAATCAGGCTGGGGGATGCAGCATGCTCGGCAGCACAAGACTCACAGGGTGAAGGGCCAGCTCACCCTATAGGTCACTCCTCTTGCCAGCAGCCCAGCACCAAGCTGGCTTCAAAATCTAGGTAAAGAAGATGGGTTTGAGCTAGTTTTGGGGAGGTTTTAGATGTGTATATATATATGTATATATACACACACACACAAACCTTGTGTACACAAAAATATATGTAGTACATTGAAATATACTATGTAGCATATTAAACCTCACTATAGTAGGAGTTTTGTATTAAATGAATAGTAGTATATGTATAAGAAATATGTATTTTGTGTTACGTTGTGACTCTGTCAGGGCTGGAAAGGGAGTTGGGGTTTGTGGTCCATACCTGCCCCCCATTTTCCCATCAGAAGGTGTCTGGGCCAGATGTACCTTGAAAGGGCCAGTGAAAACCCCATCTGGAGCCGCAGGATGCTGTGGGGACCTTGGGCATGTCAGTGAGGAACAGAGCAACTCTCCTCTGTGCAGAAGACTCTGGGATGAGCCCAGACCTCCCTTTCCAGTAGACAGAGAAATCCCCAGCCCTGGAATCTGCCTTCCCCACCCCATTTTTCTCCTGCTCACACCCTCAGGTTTTGATGTCAGGGTGTTTTTTGATGTCAGCTGTGTTGTCCCGAGCAGAGGTCGGCCGCCGCACCCTGTGCTGGGGAAGTGACAGTCCCCATCCTGCACCCCACCCCCTTTGTCCCAGCCCTTCAGGCTTCACCCCATTGCTCTGCCTCATTCCAAGGGGGTACAGAGCCTCCTTCCACACCCAGCGCAGCTGTGCCTTCCCAGCTGGCCCTGCCCCACCGCTCTCCCTGCTGGTCCCCACTGCATGAGTTCCCTGGATGTGGATGCCACGTGCACAGGGCAACTGCAGAACTGGCTGTATGGGGCTGCTGAGCTGCTCCTGAGGGAGTGAGATGGACTGGAGGCCATAAACTCATAGAATCATGGAATAGTTTGGCTTGGAAGGCCCTTAAAGCTCATCTCATTCTACCCCCTGTCACTAGACCTTCCACTATCCCAGGTTGCTCCAACCCCCGTCCAACCTGGCCTTGAACACTTCCAGAGATGGGGCTGCTCTGGGCAGCCTGTGCCAGGGCCTCACCACCCTCATTGTAAAACACTTCTTGCTTACATAAAACCTAAATTAACCTCTTTTAGTTTANGGGAATAAATGCTCTTGAAGAGTTTTGTGGCTGCAAAACCTCTGGATTGCACACAGCCCTGGAACTGCCAGGGTGGAGATGTGCTGGGGTAGGGCTGCAGCAGGAGGATGAGTTGCCTCCATCCCTGGCCCCAGCCCCTGCCAGGTGGAAAGAACAAGGCAGCTGATTTCAAACCACCTGAAAACACCTTGGTGTCCTCATGTCCCTTTGGGAGAGGTGGTGCAGGAAGTGCAGTTTTTGCCCCACAGCCATGTCTGAGCCACCCTTGGTTTGGGTGGACGCTGTGGTGGGGTGAGGGACCAGAGACCCAGGCAGACCCAGAGGGAATGGGAAAATCGGAGAGAGGAGGTGGTGAACTCCTGGGATGGGTTCTGTGAGCTGTCTCATTAGTGGGTCAGGCTTGCACAAAGCGCAGCACACTCTTGGCCCGTGCACACACCGAGCCAGTGTGGAGGCAGTGCTGCTCCCTGGGTGGGGGTGGCTGTGACAGGGAAGCAGTGATGGTTTTCCCACCTGTCGGTGCTGGTTTGGGGGTTGGGGAGCAGCGTGGGGCCACGGGCTGGTGGGAGCGCTGGGGCTGGCTGCCCCTTCCCGCAGCCCCCACGCATCCCAGCTCCATCGTCAGCCTGACCCCTGATTACACTCCACAGGCTCTGCATCGCTGCCGTTGCCCCAGCAACGTGTCGTCGCCACAGCAACCATGACAACCTTATGCTCATTAATTTAAAAAGGTTCGCAGTGTAACAAATGAAATAGTTATAAGCTTGTCAGGGTGTTAAGGAGCAGGGGCTGACAACTCGCCCCCCTTGCCTGTGCCGCCAGAGCAGCCTGGCTCTGCCATGAGGTCCCCGCCCCAGACCCGGCTTCATTCCACCATCTCTGAGTGCAGTAATTCCTTCAGGCCAGTCCTTGGAGCATCCCAGCAGCGTGGCATCACTCGGTGACGTCCCCAGGAACAACCAGGGGCCAGATGCAGGGGGGTGCTGTGGCAGAGGTGGCTTTGGGGGGTTTGAACAGATGACGCTTCTGTTGGGCCATTCCTGCTGTGGTGTGGCTGATGTCTGGGATGGAGTAAGAGCTATCCCGTTGTCCTTCCCCAGGGTCAGCACGGGGTCGGTCTGTCATGGAGGATAATTATTTTCGTGTGACATGTAGCACCTCAGTATCTGCACAATTAAAATGAGTATCTTTACCTTTGNCCTTGAACACTTCCAGAGATGGGGCTGCTCTGGGCAGCCTGTGCCAGGGCCTCACCACCCTCATTGTAAAACACTTCTTGCTTACATAAAACCTAAATTAACCTCTTTTAGTTTAAAAATGCTCCCCCTTGTCCTATCCATCCTCCTACTTGGACTTAGGAAGGGGAGCTCAAGGCCCCTGTGCCAAGATATCTTGCAAAGTCATTTTTCTGCTTGAATTTTGGGGAGTTTCCCTGCAGAGCTGTTTGGTTGCCCCTTCCCTTCCCTTCCCTTCCCTTCCCTTCCCTTCCCTTCCCTTCCCTTCCCNTTGGGAGAGGTGGTGCAGGAAGTGCAGTTTTTGCCCCACAGCCATGTCTGAGCCACCCTTGGTTTGGGTGGACGCTGTGGTGGGGTGAGGGACCAGAGACCCAGGCAGACCCAGAGGGAATGGGAAAATCGGAGAGAGGAGGTGGTGAACTCCTGGGATGGGTTCTGTGAGCTGTCTCATTAGTGGGTCAGGCTTGCACAAAGCGCAGCACACTCTTGGCCCGTGCACACACCGAGCCAGTGTGGAGGCAGTGCTGCTCCCTGGGTGGGGGTGGCTGTGACAGGGAAGCAGTGATGGTTTTCCCACCTGTCGGTGCTGGTTTGGGGGTTGGGGAGCAGCGTGGGGCCACGGGCTGGTGGGAGCGCTGGGGCTGGCTGCCCCTTCCCGCAGCCCCCACGCATCCCAGCTCCATCGTCAGCCTGACCCCTGATTACACTCCACAGGCTCTGCATCGCTGCCGTTGCCCCAGCAACGTGTCGTCGCCACAGCAACCATGACAACCTTATGCTCATTAATTTAAAAAGGTTCGCAGTGTAACAAATGAAATAGTTATAAGCTTGTCAGGGTGTTAAGGAGCAGGGGCTGACAACTCGCCCCCCTTGCCTGTGCCGCCAGAGCAGCCTGGCTCTGCCATGAGGTCCCCGCCCCAGACCCGGCTTCATTCCACCATCTCTGAGTGCAGTAATTCCTTCAGGCCAGTCCTTGGAGCATCCCAGCAGCGTGGCATCACTCGGTGACGTCCCCAGGAACAACCAGGGGCCAGATGCAGGGGGGTGCTGTGGCAGAGGTGGCTTTGGGGGGTTTGAACAGATGACGCTTCTGTTGGGCCATTCCTGCTGTGGTGTGGCTGATGTCTGGGATGGAGTAAGAGCTATCCCGTTGTCCTTCCCCAGGGTCAGCACGGGGTCGGTCTGTCATGGAGGATAATTATTTTCGTGTGACATGTAGCACCTCAGTATCTGCACAATTAAAATGAGTATCTTTACCTTTGAGAGGGGGAGGATGAACAGATCAAATACATGACTATACACACATATATTCCTTAGGAAACCTGGACAGATCACAGATACCCTGGATATCCTCAGCTGGGGGAAGTTAATCCCAGCTGGCTGAGCCTGGCAGCTGAGGTAAATCAATGTTTCCCTTGAAGTCCTGGGCCAGGTTGCTGACAAGTACAAAGAGGTATTGGAAAGCAAAAGCTGCTGAAGCCAGGGCAAAGGACACCAGTTGAGGATTTGGCTCTTGCTTCATTATATACCATTTTGCTGAAATCTCAGAGGATTTCAAGTTGACCAAACCCCTTTAATCTCAAATAAAGGCCATTCTCTGGCTTTTTGTAAGTAGAAACACGAAAGGAACTGTTTTTTTAAAAAGTCCTGCCATTGCAATTCTGCTTGGCAAGCTGAGAATAAGGTCATTTTTCAGCAAGAAAAGTGTCCGTTCAGTTAAAAATAAAAATGGTGAGTTCTGGGCCACATTCATTCCTAATGGAAGCCGGTGCTGGGGTTGCACTGGTTTTTGTTAGCTGAGACCCAGCATTTCCCAGCTCCGACACAGTCCCTTGTGCCAGGCAAGTGTTGGTTTGGGAACGGGGCTTGTCCCTTGTTTCGGCTCCTGAGCCTCTCTCCTCATGATCACCCAGACCTGCTCCCTCCATCCCTGCATCCAGCCCTGCAGGCTGGAGCTGATGTTGGAGAATTCCTGTGGCAAAGGAGAGGTGGCAACTGCTAGGGCCCTGCTCTCTGCCCCGTGCTTCAGGAAGGGAAATTCAGTGAGCGCCCCTGGTGCTTGTTTCCTTGCCCTCAAGAGATCCTTCAAAACCTTTCTCAATAATTAAACAAGCAAGGCCTAAAAATAGTACCAATATCTATTATATGTGGCAGAATAATTTAAGGGGAGAGCAGGGAAGAAAGTGTCCCAAACTCCCTTCCCCAACCTCAGTGGGCTCCTGATGAGTGCAGGGAAGCTGCTGGATGTCGGGAGCCCCGGGTTCTGGTGGCAGGTGGCTGGGATGCCTTCCAAAGCAGCCAGGTTTGGGGATGTTTTGTTTCCTGGAAGAGGCTCTTTGGCAGCTTTTTATGCCATGGTGGGTTTTGAAAGGGCACAGCAGCCTCAGCTGTGGGTACCAGGCTGCAGCGAGGGAGGCCTGGAACCCACAGCATGGCTGGAAGCATCTTGTCCACCCTGGGCACTGGAAGTGGGCACCCTAGGTCTATCCCAAAATAAGCTGGTGGCACAGTTGGCCACTCAGCACAGGGTGCAAATGCTACTGTGTGTGGTAGCCCAAAAACAGCATCCCTGGGAACAGCAGCTGGAGCCTTAAATCTGCACTCTCCTGAGCTCTTGCTTATCTCCAAAGCTCCCAGCACTGAAGAGGGGCTGTGGTGGAGCAGATAAACCCATCGCTTGAAAGGGGCTGCTGGGGCCTTGGCTCGAGGGAAAGGCAGTGAGGTGAAGCCCTGGACTGGGGGATCTTGGCCCTGGGGGTGCCAGAATTTGGGGCTGTGCCTCGTGGTCCTTGGAGAGGGCTCTGACTCATGTGGAGAACCAAAATGAGCCTCAGTGTCAGCAGCACCATGGCACTGCGTGCCGCAGTGTGAAATGGGACTGCCACACCGAGGGCTGGTGACAGTCCCGGCTGGGAGCCGGCCGGGGTGACTGGGATAGCAGGCTTAGTTGGGATGCCACGGCAGGCTTAGTCGGGATGCCACGGCAGGGTTAGTCAGGATGCTGCTGCAGGGTTAGCTGGGGTGCTCTGGTAGGATTTACTGGGATGCTGCGCCAGGGTTCACTGAGATGCTGTGGCAGGATTCACTGGGACGATGTGCCAGGCACATTGCAAGCTTGAAGAAAGCTCTTCTTGCAGCATGGAAGAAGCCATGTAGAAAGGGAGCAGGGCTGAACCCTGGGGGATACCTGGGAAGAGGAGAAGGGGAATGGATTAAGAATGGACAACAGCCCCCAGAGCAGAGAGAGGAGGGGAACCAGCGTGTGGCTTCTCGATCCCCGTTTGGGGCATCCCAGGGCCTGCCCATTGCCCAGACAGGGTAGCCAGCCCAGCCTCCCAAAACTCCTCACAGAGAAAGGCAAACAGCTCAGCCCGTGCGTTGCATAACCAGGAAAAAAGGCGTCCTCGGCCTCGGAGCCGAGTGGCTGCCGGCCAACTTTGGCATTAAAGTGGAGCAGAGGATACCGGGAGGGGAGCGTGGATTAGGCGGGGAGGAGACGGGATCAAGTGAGCAGCAGCGAGGGCAGGCTGGCCGCAGCCTCACGGGGGGTCACGCTCCCCAGGGCCACGGCCAGGAGGGATCCAGCCTCCCTTCCTGGTGCAGAGCACCCGGACCTGCGGTGCGGAGCCCCGGGCACCTCCCATCCATGCCAAGGATGGGTCGGACCCACGGCGGCGAGGCTGCCTTGACTCACGGGTGATAAGGAACTCACCCAGGAGAGGCTTTTTGTGTGCGATGGGCTCAGTTTGTGCAGGTTTAACTGGCTGGGCGATGGGGAGGTGCGGGGCCCTTTCATTAGGGCCAGGCGTGTGTGCAGGAATCACAGAGAGCATCTCGAGGAGGAGGGGATGGAGATACTTGTGTTCAGCACTGAGGTTCTGGCTGCAGAGACCTGAATCTTTGCTTTCTCTGAGCTGCTGAGCGTGGAGCTGCTCTGGATCTTGCACTGATTCAGCAAGATGTGAAGGCTTGTAACTTTTGGGAGTTCTTGGAAATTGGGCTGCTCCCAGTCAGCAACTACTCCTACACACGGAGGAGATACACTTGCTTGGGGAGCTCCTGGAGCTCTACCCGCTGGCTGCCGCAGCCACTGCCTGCACCAGAATGGGGCTGCAGTTTTATGCTGGGAAGAAAAAGGAGAGATCAAGTTAATTTAAAATTGCAAGGTGCTCCAAAGTGTTCCCAGTCTCCATTAGCTGATAAGCATTGTGCTGGGCTTAAGCCTCCGGGGTGCTAAAACGTCCTAAAAGACACTCACCTAGCTGATAAACCCCCAGCAGCAGGAGATGGGGGGTTCTCCTTTGCCTGTTCTGCCCCAGGAACTGCTGCTGTCCCAGCTGGAAACCTCAAACACAGACCAGCAAAGCTGCCGCCAGCTTGGGCTGAGCTAAACCCCAGCTGGGTTTGCTGCCTGCAGAATCACAGAATTATAGGCTTGTTTGGGTTGGAAGAGATCTTAAAGCTCGTCTCCTTCTACTCCCTGCCATTGTAGGGACACCTTCCACCACCTCTGGTCGCTCCAAGCCCTGTCCAACCTGACCTTGAACACTTCCAGGGATAGGGCAGCCCAGCTTCTCTGGGTAACCTGTGCCAGGGCCTCATCAACCTTCACAGAGAATTTCTTTTCAGTATCTCATCCTCTGGACTCACTCCAGCAGCTCCACGTCCTTCCTGTGCTGGGGCCCCCACATCTGGAGGCAGCACTGCAGGTGGGGTCTCACCAGAGCCGAGCAGAGGAGCAGAATTCCCCCCTTTAGGTGCTGCCCACGCTGTGGGATGAGCCCCACACATGTGGGACAGCACTGTTTGTATTGACTGCCAGTTTGTACTGCCAGGTCACACTGAGCTTCTCATTCCCCAACAGCCCTAAGTCCTTCTCTTTTGGACATTTCCCTCGAGTGTTTGGCCCTGCTGGTTACCCCCCAGAGTGTCACCCTACGGCGGGGTGAAGGCAGTAACGTGCTGAGGCCGTGGGCAAATAGTCCTGACCAGTGGCCAGGCCAAGGCAACACCGATGCTTTGCAACAGCAGTGGGGTCCTCCCCCACCCCCTTGAATTTATCAGGTGTTCTCCAAACCTAGCAGCCATGGTAGCCCAGCTCAGGACTCATAACTCTCGCCCTGGCTCGGTGCCCTGAGTAGTGTGTCAGGGAGGATGAGGATGGTCTGTGCTCAGTGCTGCTGGCCCCAGGGATGCTCGTGCAGGGCTGCCTCTGCCTGTTGCCCACAAGTGGTGGCCCCCGCTTAGGGTGGCTGCTTTCTGCAACTCGAATAATTTTAATTTTCCCCCCCTCTCGTGGTGGCTCCTGTTTGAGGGCTCACCACGATGGTTCCCACTCACCCATCTGTCTGCCTTCGGAAGCCGAGCATTCCACAGGCTGGGTGCGAGCGAGCAGCGTGGTGGTGCCAGCGCTGCTGGAGGCACTGGGCGGGGGCTGGGGATGCTCGAGGGGAGGAGATTCAGGGCTGCAGTTTGTGCCATGGGGAGCTGAAGGGCAGTGTGTTTGCACTCAGCTTTGCATCAAAGCCAGGGTCAGAGCCAGGAATCTCTGTCCCCCAAGAGCCTTGCAGTGCCAGCACCCATGGCATGCTGCCCAGGCTTCCCGGCCTTGGGTCCAGGATCAGGGCGAATCCCGTTTTAAGGCAAAAGGTTATGGGCGGGAAGGAAACAATCACAAAGCAAACACCACAGCCTTCTCCAACTACACAAGGCTCTGGCACAATAAATAGAAGGAAAGGGACAAAAATAGCCCCCCGTGCTGCAGCGTGGACACAGCAAGGAAGCAGGGCTGTGCTTCGGGGTGGGGGTGCTCTCCCGCCCACCCCGACGCCTGGAGTCACGGCCAAGGGGACGTCCTGCAGCGCTGCGGCTGTCACACAATATCCTGGAGCAGAAATGATGAGTGGGCTTCAGGGAAGGTACCTGAGCCCTTGTAAAAGGCACTGCACCCCGCACCTGAGCCCTTGCAAAACTCGCTGCATCCCACGCCCTGGCAGAGCTCTGGCACTTCCCCTGCGTGCAAACCCTATTCCCAGCCCCCAGGACCCAGCTGAGCTGCGCTGTAATTCGGGCAGAGGCAAAGCCCAGATGTGGAGGCACAAGGACTGGCTGGGGGCCCAGCAGCCGGGAAAAAAACACTCGAGTCTGGCCCTGGCTTTGGGAGCAGGTTCGGGGAGCTCGCACGTCGAATGTAAACTGCCTTCCCTGGCCAACAGAGCTCCTGGTCCCCATTTGGGATGGGTTTGGAGCACAGCAGGGAGGAGGGGAGGATGCAGGCATGGGCCTGGAAGCAAAATGTGTTCACGCTCCCGTGCAAGCTTTGCGATGGGCGAGAAAAAAGCCTCATCTTCCCCCAGCCTGTGCTGATTCCCCCTGGGGTGAGCCAGGAAACACCTCCCGGCGGCACCAGGGCCCGGGTCCCGTTTGGGTGGGGGGTTCAGCGGGGCGGCCCCTCCCCGCAGGGCCGTGCTGCTGGGGTGCGCAGCTGGAGCCCTCCCAGGGCCCTGCCGCTTTAACCTGCCTCTCCCACGTGCTGTCTGGTTGTGCTGGAGACGGTGACGCAGGCAGGACGTCAATGGACGCTGTGGGAGAATTTAGACTTGGAGAGGAAGGGGGGCAGGGAGGAAGGGAGCGTTTGCAGGAGCGGGGGGCCGGCGGGGGTGCACGGCCGGGGCAGGAGGGACCCCGCTCCCAGCCTTGCAGGGTCACCCGGGAGCATCGCTGGCAGCTTCGTCCATGCAATGTTCCCCCCCCTCCCCGGCATATGTTGGGGCCTCCGCCAGCTGCGAGGGCAAATAATCCTCCTCCCGCACCCAAGCCGGGGTGGGCGGCGGGGGGGGCCCGAGGGGCCACGTGAAGGCGACGCTTCCTCCCCGCCCGCGCTGCCCCCCCCTTGTCGCCACACGTGTGCCACTCTTGTCCTCGCGCGGGTCGGGCACGCAGCGAGTGTGCCCTGGGCTTGTCACCCCAGCGCAGGCAGGAGGTCACGGGTGCCCCAGGCACAGGCCTGGCAGGGATGCCGGCGATCACCGGGGCTGTCCGGGGCCGGGGAGCTGGGAATGGCCCCGTGAGTGCATCTCCGTGCACAGCTCCGCTCCTGTTCCTGTCCCGAGATGGGCTGTGCCGCTGCCAAGGGCATCACCCCCACCCCGGGCCAGGGTCCAGCTGATGTGGCATGACAGGACCCCCATCCCCCTCCCTGGCTTTCAGCTCTGCATACCAAGGTCACCAGCACTGCCGGGGACAAGCTGGCAGCAGGACTTCCATTCCACTGAGGGATGAGACCCAGCCACAAACTTTGATTCCTCCCTGCATCCAGCCCCAATCTTTAAGAGCCAAACTGGTCTCCCCAAAACTCACATGGAACTCTGCTCCCACTTGGTTCAGAGGGAGGAACATTGGCAGAGAGAGACAAAAAGTTGTGGCAAGGAGGCTGGAGATGGTGCTCTGCAATACAAGACTGTTCTAGGCCTCTTGGCTTTGCCCCCAGCCCTCACCCCACTCCCCTCCCTGAGTTCTGTGCGGGAAAGGAACAAATGTCTTTCCCAGTTTAGGTTTTTGGGTGCCTTTTTTTTTTTTTTAATAGCCTAAAGGGTGTAGGTGGCTGCATATCTTGGAGAACCCAGGAGTCCTGCCTCCTTCCTGCTGGCATAGGGCAAGGGAAAGCAGTTTCCACTGTCAAGAGGCTGCGCACCAGCTGTACAAAGCAGCAGCCTGGTGTGGGAAGGGAGTTACTCAGCATTCGGTTCCCAAGAGACAAAAAAAAAAAAAAAAAAATGCAGCTCAAACTGACTTTCCAAAATACTTTGAGGTTCATAGTAATGTTCTTGTCTTTGTCTCATAAATATCCTGGGTTGGATCCTTCCCTCGTTTTCATCCCATAACTCACAGAGAGGCACCAGAGCGCGGCTGCTGCGTGTTATTCCGCCTATTTTTATTTTTTATTTCTTTGGATACATGATCTCAGTTGATTGGAAAACAAACCCCAGAGAATCCTTGAGGAGAGACTGCAAACAGCTCTTGGTGAGATGACTAATCCCATCTCTATCTAAACCAACAGCGTGCTAAAAATAGCCTTATTTCTAACAATAAATATAATAAAATAACTAACTGACAACAAACAGCCCCAAAAAGCCAAACACACTGAAAAGTCCACTAGAAATACATATTGGGATGGGGGAAGGAGCCAGCAGGAAACTGTGTCACTGAGTCAGAAGGGTGGTGGTGGCCAAGGTGCCCATGCCACCAGTGATGCTTGGTCAGATCTGGCCTCTCTGTTGAGCCCATCTTTACCCCTTACCCTTGTGCCTTTGCTTTCTTTGTACCAGAACAATGTGAGGAAGGTCCACGGGCACCAGACTCTGGGGAAGCTTATCCCAGAGTCACCATCCTGGCCTCAAGCACCCGCTGAGAGCTCTGGAGTGGGACCCCCTACCCCAGCTGTGGGTGCAGGTCCATCACCCCCTGGCTTGCTCCATGCCCACCAGCCTCCTGGGGCCCTGAGCTCACCACACACCTCGGATAATTTGGATAATTTGCCGCCTACTTTCCACACACCAGGAGCCTCCCACACCCAGCGTGTTGCAAAACAACCCCCTCAGCTGAGTCACTGGCATCGGGGAACTTCTTCCTGCCCTCCCGGCCTGGGATGGGGCTCAGGGCAGAGCTGGCCATGAAGAACAGCCGTGACGGGAGCACACCCCAGCCCCATCCCAGGTCACCCCAGGCCTTCGAGGAGGAAATTGGGTGTTTTGGGCTTGTACAGTGCCCTGTGTTGTGGAGGCCAGTGCAGGGCGACGACGTGCTGCTGCATTAATAGCTATGGGCATCATCTGGGTGAAAACACAATGACTCTGTCCCCATGCCCAGCAGCTGCCCAGTGCTGGTTTTGTGCTCCAGTGACACTGGGAGCACTCATATTCCCAGTGCTCCAGCTGAATGTGACCCAACAGGGCTGCGACATCCCTGTCACTGCCCCTAGCCCCCTTTGATCTGGGACAGTGGTTCCCTATGTGACGGAGCCATCACTCAGTATTCTTAACGGAGCACTGGAGTTGCACCAGACTCGTCCTGGCTCCATGTCACCAGTATGGAAGATGGGCTGCATTCTGCCAGTCAGGGGAACCCACGAAACATCTACCATGGAGCCTCTGGCCCCTGGCACCAGTCTTTTTCTGTCAGGAACAGTCCCACACCAGCCTGATTTTTATTTTTACTGTTTTGTGTGACACCTGGGAGCCTGCCCAGGCCCACCATGCCACATGCATCGCTGGGAAAGGAAAACCTGTGCCTCATGCTGAACCCCAGCCCTGACATATGGCACTCCTCCAGCATTCCCAGCAGTGGGAGAGCTCATCCAGTGGGATCACCAGCTCCCACCATGCCATTCAGTGCAAACCTGGGGTGTAGGTGGGTGGTCTGCATCCCCCCAGCCCCAAGGATGCTTGTGCCCACCACCAACACTGCTCTGAGGCTGGGGATAAGCGGCACTGGTGGTGAGACAGAAACAGAACCAGTTACCCAGCCCCCTTAAAATCACATCCCTGCCACAATTCACAGCCCCAAACTGTCCTGGCACAGAGGTGGGAGTCACTGTTTGATCTCTTGGATTTCTTGCGGGTAGCACAAAGCCGTTTATCTGGGTTTCAGCTACTTCAGGAGCGTGGAATGTAGAGCCCCAGCTTGGAGCAGGGTCTGGAGGCTGTGGCCCTGTGGCGAGGAGCACAGGGAGCCCAGTGCCGGTGCCATGCGCTGTGGGAAGGGCCGGGCTGGGGCTGGGAGCGCCGGGAGCCCAGTGCAGAGAGGACGCCAGAGGCAGGAGCAGCCCCTGGGCTGTGTCCGGGCACACCGGACAGCATCGTACCCACGAGGGCTCTGAGCTGGTGCCGGACACAGAACTGGGACGGCCCGCTGCATCCGAGTGCCGGATCCAGCATCCTCGCAGCAGAACTGGGACCTTCACGGGCAGCTGATGTTACCTGTGTAGCCTTAGGGACACTTGGACCCCCCCCC
>WAAG01005994.1:84445-100790 GCA_013390105.1 Tichodroma muraria
GGAGCCGCCCCGAGGCGCGGAGATGGGCGGGGGCGGGAGCGGCGGCGGCGGCGGCGGCGGCAGCGGCACATCCTCCTCCCGCGCCCCCCTCCTCCCTCCTCCCCCCTCGGCTTCAAAACAAACCGTCACCAAAATGGTGCAGAGGTGAAGGAGGGAGCGGGAGGAAAGGGAAGAGGTGCCGGCTCGGCCTGGGCGCTGCGGGGACAGGTGAGGGCGGCGCGGGACGCGGGGGGACGCGGACGCGGGGTGCGGGACACGGCGGGATGCGGGTGCCGGGTGCGGAACACGGGGATGATCCCGCTGGGTGCTGCCGGTGGGGTGGAGGCAGCACTGGGGGTGCCCATCCCGCTCCGGGGCGGTGGGCAGCGTCCCCGTGGGACCCCTGTGGTGACAGACCATGAGCCCACCCGCGGCACTGCGTCCACCCCCGAATGGGACCCACTGCGGCCTGGCGGGACCCAGGGAGAAGCAGGGCCCAGCGGATTTCAGGGGCTGAAGGGTGCCCTCCGTGGCAGGACATAGGGGGATGTGATGACATGGGGTCTGTGGGGGGACCCGCCGGCCAGGCTCCGGGTGCCGATGGGGGCTGCGGTTTGATTGGCAAGAGCAGATTTTGGGAGAGCCGGCGGTAAATCGAGTCCTGGAGCGTCCATGCCTTGGCTGTGCGCCGGCTCCGGAGCCGACAGCTGGGATTGTTTGTCCGGGGGGGCTCAGCGCCTCAGCTCCGTCCGACAGCGGCCGGAGCAGGCTGTCGTGGTGGGGGCCAAACCGCGTCAGTACTGCCGCGGCCTCCCCGGGGGTGCCGAGCGCTTCCTTGGCCAGAGGGACCGGCGATGCTGAGCTGGGATGCGGTGAAAGGGCGTCCGGCATCTGCGGCTGTTCAGCATCTGTGACGCTGGTTCACCCGCAGCTTATCCCTTCCCTGCAGTTTCCAAACCTCTTTGGCTTTGTCGTTGGTTTTTATTTTTTTTAATTTATTTTCCTTTTCTCCCCTCATGCACAAGAGTAGCACACGGTCAGTGAGACACACACGTGTGCTACACACGCAGCTCTTCCCCCTGCACCCGTGGAGCCCCATGGTACCCCCAGCCCTGCGCAGCCACCAGCTGGGCTGTCCCCTCCTCTTCATCTCCACAAGTGCCGGAGCTGCCACGAGGTTTTGGCTGGTGACTCCCCCTTGCTGTGGGCAGGGGTCTGGGCAGGGACAGAGACACCTGTGCTGGTGCAAATTCCCCTGGCACTTCAGCTCATCACCTCTGCCAGCCCCCACCCTGGGAAGGCCTGATCCTGTCCTTCCAAAGCCCCTTCTCCTGCAGAGCATGGCTGTGTATGGAGTTTGGGCTGGTGTTGCTTCACCGTGGTGGGTGTTCTCAAACCACTGTTCCAGGACAGCCAGCCTGAAATCTTCCTGCTGATGGGGAAGGGGCTGTACCAGCCTCAGTGTGATGGGGATGCTCATCAGGCCAGGGGTGCAGGTTTTGGGTGTAGGTAAGGATTATTCTGGTTATGTTCTTTCCTTCCCTGAGCTGATTCAGTGCTGGTGGCCCTGACCTGGGAGTGCTGAGCTGACCCTGTCTCTTTGAAGCTCCAAAGCAAGCTGCTTGCCCTGCCCTCAGGATCACTGCCATGGGCTCCTGAAGGTCACAGACCTCTGGGTGGGCCTCATGGATTCTCCTTTCCACCCCCACCACCTTGCCCTTCAGCCCCTGCAGTTGTCGCAGCTTTGCCAAGCTGAGGCATCTGCACTTGTGCTGGCTCCGAGCAGGTGGCCAATGTCCCCGCAGCGGTGGGGGCCACTGCTGGGTTTCGCTGGTGCCTCCGCCACAGCAGGGATTTAACGTGCTCATGTTGAAGGGGCATTAGCTCCCGTGTCAGGTGGCTCGGGGCTTCCACGCCTGCCTGGGCTCTCCCCCAGCACAAACCGGCTCGGGGGCTCCTCATGCTGAGTGGTCACATCCCTGTGTGTGCTCAGTCCTGCTGGGGGGCTCTTGGGACCTTGGGAAGTGCTGGCTTTGTCAGTAGGTGACCTTGGGCATGTCCCTTTGCTTCCCCACGCTTTGGTGGTGTTCTCGGAATGGGGGAGGTGGTTAATGTGTTTAATCCCCCCCTCCTCACTGCTGTGGGGCTGCTGGCTCCTCTTGGGAAGTGCAACTGCAGAGCTGGAAAGGGCTGTTGCTATTTTGTGCTGTCCCCGAGCGGGCAGGGCGGAGGCATGGATAGTGCTGGAATCACCCGGGGTGGATTTTTCCCAGGCTGCCAAGTGAAACAAGTGGGGTCTGAGTCTCATTTAATGCTTCAGCCCTTTACTGTGACTCTGGCAACATAAAGGAGCCTAAATATGGTCATAAACTGCATCCACTTCAAGGTCCCTTCGTGCTGCCAGGGCAGCCTCACGGCAGCTTTGTGAGAGGGAGAACAAAGCCGAAAGTGCCGGACGAAAAGTACGGGAGTGGGACCCAGCTGCCGCGGTGCTGGCATGTGCCGGGAGCTGGTGCCAGCAGCTGCCTGCCGGGGTGGTGTCAATGCTGGTGCAGGCCCTGGCTCACGAAGGAAGGACAGACGTGAGGCTGGGAGATGTGCCTGCTTGGCACATCCTGAAGGAACGGGAGGGCTTCAACTAGGTGTGGAGTGCTCAGCTACAAGCTATGTGTCTGGCACCCTGGGCGATTTGAAGTTAAAAAAAATCTGTGGTGAGGGGCAGGAGTTGCCTTTCCCTCTTTTCTTCCAAGCCAGAGTGCTTCCCAGGGTCACGTTGTCATCGCCTGGAGCGTGCTGGGAGGAACCCTCCATGGGGTGCTGCGTGGCATCTCCTCTGTGATGGATTGCAGGGACGTGGCAGTTTTGGGAATGAAGAGGAAAAGAGGGAGAGGGGTGTGGGTTGCTGGCATTGACTCCGCTCCCCCGGACCACTGCTGCCCCACTGGGTGCCCCTGGCAGTGGCGGTGAGATGCCATGTGGAGCTGTGATGGTGTGAGCTGGCCTGGAAGGTGGTGCCTGAGGCTCAGGAAGTGAGCAGGCAGCATCCCATTAAATCCTGTTAATACCCGGGAGCGCACACGGAGGTGACCCAAGCCACGGTGAGCTGCACGGGCGGCCATGGGGCTGCCGTGTTGATGCTGTGCCGGACTTCCCCATCTGCAGGCAGAGCTAAAAATATCCCCCTGCCTCACCCCGCCGCCGTCCCATCTGTTCGGAGGATGAACTCCTCGGGCCAGGGGCTCTTTCTTATTTTTATCGCTATTTTGGCAGCTCCTGGAGGCTGAGGCGTCCCGAGTTCAGAGGTGACTCTATTGTAGATGACAGTCCTGCTCCCGGGAAGGTTCGGCTCCGCCGCTGAGCCTGACGCGGTGAGCAGAAAGCAAGTGAGGAGGAAGGGGAGGAGGAGGAAGGCTGAGGAGGCATGGAAGCGTGTGGCTGTGCTGGAGCCATGGGGTGAGCGCTGGGTGCCCCTGGCTGTGCTTGCCCTCCCTGTGCCAGCAGGACTGTGGGGTGCATCACCCCCTCACCTCCCCCCAACACTGTCTGGGACTTCACCACTTGATGTGACTCTCAGGGGTTTGGTTTTGTTTTTTCCTTCCCTTTTTTCCTCTAATTAGAGAAGCTTTCAATAAAAAGCTGAGATTTGTTAATCACTTTGTTTGATCAGAGCTCAGGCAGTGCTGAAGACCTCTAGGTTTTTCCCTCTGCCTGTGTGAGCAGCAGTTTGCTTTTGCTTTCAAGATGGATCTCGCCGTCTGCCTGCCAGCAGCTCTGCCTCCCCGGATCTGTCGGTTTGCATCTTGCACTCCACTTTGCTTTGCTTGTGGTTCTTTAATTTTTCCTTTCCTCTCACTCTTGGTGTCTCCCTGCTGTAGCTCCCTACTGCTTGCAAAACAGACAAGGACCTGCATCCTTCAAAAAAATCCTAAAAAAAGTGCCCACGTGGACAGTAAAGGTTTGATAAATACTCCAATTTGGAGTGATTTATTTTGGGGGGTGGGGTTTAGGTTTGCTTTCTCTTAAATGGGGGCTCAAAAGATGGGGGACTTGGGTGTCTGGGCTGCACGGGATCAATTTTCTGGGGAAACTTGGCCTGTTTTTGTGTGGGTCCTAACAAGGCTGGGGGGACACAGCAGCTGCTCCTCGATTCCCAAGCTGCTTCTGAGCCATAGGTGAGCATCTCCCCCTATATAAAAGGGGGCACTGAGATGAGGAGCATGCAATGGTGGTGGGTCCTTGCTGCCACCATCTGTGTGACCCAGAGGGGCCTGGTCACGGTGAGATGTTCTGGTTGACTGCTGGAATGCTGGAACAGCTGCCGGGGCCTATTCCCAGTGCCGGGTACTGCCATGGTTCCCAGTGGGACTTAAGATAGCTCCGTGTCCCTCCAGTCCCCAGCGGTGCGGTGCTGTTCTTTTGCTGCCAAAGGTGAAGCCCGAGCATCCGGAGCGGTGGCGGGCGGGTTCCTGGTGCGCGCTGGAGGACAAGCTGGAAGGGCGGGATGATGCCTGTGCTGGGATGTGTCAAGCTCCAGCCACCACCCAGGAGCCACCGTGGTGTCCCATCCCGAAGCAGCCGGACCGGACTGGACCGTGCTGGGGCCGCACGTTTCACTCTTTGTGCGGAGTGGGACACGTAGGATTTCCCAGCTTGCAATTAGCAAAACCTTGGTTTTCCCGGAGGCGGCACACGGCCCTGCCCGTGGCTGCGCGTGGAGGGGGTCGGCAACCTCCTTGCTTTGGGTGACCAGCAGTAGTTGGAATGCAGAGGTGGGAGCTGAGCTCCTGCCACCTGTGCTGGCTGTGCCCTGACAGCCCAGTCCTGCTGGCACAATGGCTCAAGGTCGAAGCTGTGCCCAGCGGCTTTGGGCTGCTGCGGGGCATGAGCCGGCGCAGGGTGGAAGCACTCCTACCTCCTGTCCTGAGTCAGTGGTGGTTAGGGTTGGAAAGAGGGTAATTAAATGACCTATTTCTGGGCAGGGAGGAAGAGGAGGAGGAGGAGGAGGAGGAGGAGGAGGAGGAGGAGGAGGAGGAGGAGGAGGAGGAGGAATCGTTTCTCTTTCCAGAGGTTCACATGGCTTCCTGCAAGTGTCCGGCACAAACCCCAAACCGCTTCCAGGAGGAGGTGTGCCTGCAGCCCCTCCAGCTTGGGACATGGGTGGGGAGCTGGAGGCTGTGGGGAAGGGTGACCTCCCACTGCAGCACCGCTGTTGCATCAGCCTTTTTTTTTTTTTTTTGGAAGGAGGCAGGACAAATCCAAGGCTCCTGAATTATTTTATAATCTTTTTTTCCATCCCCAAAAAGTAGTAACTAGATTTGGGAAGTGGCACCTGCCTGTGGGGCCGGGTCCCTGACCCAAGCCCACCCCTTGGGCTGCCAAGGGATCATCTTAGGTTTCCTAGTGGGATTCCTCCTCCTCTCTCCTCCTTCTGCCATAGGGGGATTATCAGCATCTCCTGTGTGATGGATCCTGCAGCTCACAGCCCTGGGGGTGCTGGGGTTGTGGGCCTGGGAGCAGCTGCTCCAGAGGATGTGGTGGAGCTTCAGGTGCAAGGTGTTATTGATGGATATAAGCGATGGTTATAAATAGCCCTACTTGGAAGTTTTCATCTTTGTTTTTAAATGGAAGTCCCTTTTGGAATAGAGTGACTTTCCTCCATCCTTTTTGAAAACGTCTTTTTTCTTTTCTTATTTTGAAGATGAAATTTCTCTTTTTACTCTTAAATTTTTTTCTTTTCCAGTTATTGGAAGATTTCAGGGAAAAATTGCTAGGCACCATACCCAGGAACACATTCCATGTTCTGCAGGTGGGGAAAATATGTAGGGTCAGATTCATCTGGTTTGGGTTTCCTTAAAAAAGAAATTGAGAATTGGAAATGTTCATGGCATCAGTGAGAATTTTCTATCAAAGCAGACAAAATTTGAGGGGCTGAAAAAATGGAGTTTGCTTAAACCTGCTACATCAAGTGTGAAAAAAATTATAAGTTAGTTAAATTAATTGGATAAAGAACTTCTGTTGAGTAAAAGACTGGCAATATTTCTGGGTTTCTGTCTGGAATTTTTCAGTTGTAAAACCTGAAATCCTCCCCCACCCCTAGCAGTAACCTTGAGACATGGTGCCGGAGCAGGAGTTTCCACTGGCAGGGAAGAAAAAAATTACAAGAAAGAATGTGGACAAATTATTTTGACCGAGCAGGCTTTTTTTTATTTTGCACAGGCAGTCACCGAGGCCGTCCTGCCCTGCAGCTGCTGTGGTCAGTGCTGGGAGCAGGAGATAAACTACTGCAATGAGGGGCTGGGGCAGGGAATGGCAGGGATCAGGCTCCAAGTGTGGGTGCTCTTGGTCCATGGTGGCATCCATGGGGAAGGACCTTTTGCGAGCTTGGGACAGCCGAGAAATGGGTGTGTTTCACCCGTTTTGGGTATACAGAGGCAGAGAGTGGCTGTGTGTTTGTGTAACTATAGGTGAGGGCTGAGCTGTCGTGCTTTGTCTAAATACCGTGATAAATGTCCCCGTGGAGCTGGTACCCACAGGCTTCTCGCTGGCATCTGAGCGAGCTGCCACCCTTGGGAGGAACAGCCTGCTTTGTCCGAATGCCAGAGGCTGGGAATGGTGTGCATGCCTGGGGTGCCGTGTCCTGTGGCACCTGTGGCGCCTCCTCTGCGTGGGGACCCTGGTGCTTCTCGGCTCAGTGATGGGTGGCAGTTGGAGTGGCTGAAGACCCCACAGCTTGTTAAAATCCCAGTGTTGCTGGAGCCATGTTGCTGCCACAAGTGCCCTCCTCCTGCTGGGAGCTGTGTGCAGATTTTTGGCCTTTATAATTCCCCTGCAGGGAGCTCTGGCTTTGGCTCTGTCAGACATGAGGCCTGACCTGCGGTGCTTGGACTGGTTCAGAACTTGCTGGAAGAACCATGGGGGAAAGTATTTGTGTGTCACCAAGGGTCTCCGGTGCTGGCACCACTGGGGAGGTCATGGAGGTGAGGAGGTGCCTCTAGGCACAGTTATCACAGACTCATGAAATGGTTTAGGTGGGAAGGGACCTTAAAAATTACCTCATTCCAACCCTCGGGTTTATCCCAGGGGATAAACCACATGTTCCCTGGAGACATGTCTCTGCCCCTAGGAAAACCCTGTGGTAGCAATAAATTTATTTCAGTAACTGGAACAGGATATGGAAGAGTTGGGTGAAGGCAGGGCTTACTTGGGCGTGGGCTTGGGGCAGTTTGCCATTCCGGTGAGGAGCAGCACTTGGGATCCCATGGACAGTGTGTGCATGCCAGCTCTCCTCGGAGAGCATGGACCAGTGTGGGGGCTCTGGGAAGAGCTCAGGGGGTTGGGATGCAGCCAAAGTCAGGCCTCACCTCCAGCCTCATCCCTTGGGTGATGCTTTCCCAGAGAGCTCCATGTGCCACTGGGCATCTCGCTTTGCATGACTTAGGAGGATTTGATGCCCCATCTCCAGGGTTTTTAGCACAGGGATCAATCACGGATCCATCCTCAACCTTCCCTGACTTGGCATGGCCGTCCTTCCCACGCGCCGGCAACGAGCCGCCGGGAAAACTAGCACCTCTCGGCTCGCTCGATCAAAAATATCCCCAGTCCTGCGTGGATGCCACTGCCAAGATGGGGAGCGGAGCCGGCGCTACCTCTTAGCAGAAATCTGTCGCCTTGCTCGGCGGTGGGGAGGCTGGGAGGGAGGCTGGGATCTGCAGAGCGCTGAGCCCCAGCGCTTTCGAAAATAGAAGCAGAACAAATGGTTGGAGCAAGATGCTGGTGGTGAAGGCAGCCAAGGCCTCTTCCCGTGGCAGCTGGTGGTTGCTTCTTGCTCTTCCATCAATCCTCTCCCCAGAGCTAGCGTTCCCTTGCTGGGGTGGGGAGAGGTGAACATCTGGCTCTTGGGGTGGCCTGGGGCACAGCGATGCTTTATTGGGTTCGGTGTGATGCCCTGGGGTTTTGGTACAGCTGAGCTTTGAGTGAGCTGTGAGGATGGCAGGGCAGGAGGGGATTCAGTTGGTGTGAGACGGGGAGTCGGGACTTTGTCCCAAAGCAATGGGACAGGTGCTGGGTTGAGCTGCGGGCACATGGGCACAGTGTGGCAGCAGGTGCTGACCTGGTGTCAGACAGCTGAGCACAGAGCTGCTGTGCCTTCCGCCTGCTCCTGTGGGAGGGGTGGGGGAACCGGTGGGGTGAGTTCCTGGTTGCTCCTGGGGGCCCCAGGGGTCGTGGGAGCTGCATTCGGGTGCTGCTGGGGAAAGGCCAAGGGCTGAGTTCCTCACCTCCTGCTTCCCCGTGGGCGCTGCTCCTGAGGGGACAAAGCTGCCTGTCCTAGTGCCAGCCACTGGCACCCAGGAGAGGAAAATGGTGAGCCCAGCTCTCAACACAGATTGAGGGAGTTTGGAAAAATCCTGTTAGTTGCCCTCAGGTCTTTCAGCTTTAGGGCCAGGTGTGAGTGTGTGCTCTAGCGAGCAGAATTTCACACATGCCTTTGAGCTGGAGAGAGCTGCTCCAACTGGACGAGGTGGAAGTGGTAAGGTTGGGAAGATGCTTTCCTTATGGGAAGATGTTCTTGCCTTGTCCTTTCCAGTGGAGAGGAGCAGCCACGGTGAGCTCAGCATCTGCCTGGGTGACCTTCAGCGCCTTTGCTTGGTGAGAGAGGCTGCTTTGCATGTCCTCTCCCCTGCCAGCAGCACTTGCACCTATCGGGGTCTTTTTGTTATGCAAATGCAGCTTTGGTTTTAGCTTCTCAGAGATAAATACCTTTGAGGCTAAATTTGGAGCTCGGGCCCTGATGGCCAAAGGCCTGACAGGTCAGATGCTGGAGGTGGTAGTTTGGGGGTTTGCCTCCCCTTTGGGCATGGAAACAAAACAGTCACGATATTTTTTCCGCTGGGGTTATATGAGATCTTTTGCAGTGAGGAATGAGTGTGTTGACTCCTGGTGGGGGGGTCCTTGGCATCTGCAAGGTGCTTGGCACCATGGCCACCCCACACCTGGAGTTCCCACTTTTGCAGTCATGTGCTGTGGTTTTATTAAGCTTTTAGAGCTCAGGAGACCCTTTTGTCTCAGCATCACGCTGTCCTTCGAGGATCCCCACTGAGCTGTGCCCAGGCACCGGGGCTCCAGTGCAGGACTGAGACAGTGATGTCTCAGTGCCCCCAACACTGGCCACCTGGGTTTTGTGGTCAGGATCTCTCTCCCACCCCTCAGAGAGGCTGAGGGGTGCAGACTGCACGGTCAGAGGGCGCAGTGCCGAGTGCCGCGCACCAGACCGGAGCTTTTTCTTACCTCCCCACTTACACATGGTGTGGACCTGGCATCCCCCGGGGCAGTCTGGCTTCCTTTGGGACCCTGTGAGTCCCTGGCAGCCCGTCTCTCTTGTGATGGGGTCACGGGCTGCTGGTCTGGGTTTGGGCAGAGGTGTTTGTATGTGATCTTATTTTTATTTGTGCGTCTTTCGGAAATTTTTCGTCACAGCAGGTGCCGGTTCAGTGCCTGGCAATGGGGCGGGAAGGGGTGCGAGCGGGGTGGAAACGTAGCTAAAACTGATTTGGCTTCTGTTCGTACCGTTTTGCTATTTCTGTGCCACAGGAGAGCTTGAGGTCCCTAGGGTCTAGGCAGGGCTGAAGTTGTTGGGTTCCTGGTTCATCCCTCCTGTGGGGTCACAGGTCACCTACCAGCCTGAAAACTCACAGACACCAGGTCAGGGGCTCTCTAGGGCTGAGCCGAGGTGGTGTTCAAGACATTAACAACACCCAGAGGTATCTCATGCCCTTGCAAAAACACGGGCAGTGGTGGATTTTATTCCAGCTGAGAGCTCGACAGGAAAACAGGGTCTCCCACATCCTGCTTGTGATGGGGTACCTTGGGGACCTGCTATGGGCAAAGGAGACAGAAAGGAAAGGTGGTAGGAAATAGAGGTAAAAAGGAGAGGGGAGCTCTTTTGAAGCTGCTTCTTTGCAAGAAAGTTTTGGCATTGGCTGGGTGCTGAGCTGTGGTGGGCTGGGCTAAGGCCACCCCAAGATAGGCTGTTCCTGCTGAGGACTGCCTCAGGTTACACAAGGTTTTCTGGGGGATTTAGGACTGGGGCTAAACTGAAGCTGCTGCCCCAGTGATGCCCCAAGGTGGGTACTCTGGCCTAGGGACAGGAGCAGGTCCCCAGGGAAGAGATGTCTCCAGGTAAACCTTAGAGCCCTTTCCAGGGACTGAAGGGCTCCAAGAGAGCTGGAGATGACTTTGGACGAGGGCCTAGAGTGACAGGACAAGGAGGGAATGGTTGCACGCTGACAGAAGGCAGGATTAGGTGGGATATTGGGAAAAATATCCTCCCTCTGAGAGTGGTAAGGCCCTGGCAAAGGTTGCTTGGGTTGCCCCATCCCTGGAAGTGCCAAAGGCCAGGTTGGCCTGGTCTTGGAGCAACCTGGTCTAGTGGAAGGTGTCCCTGACCATGGCAGGGGGTGGAACGAGACCATCTTTATGGTCCTTTCCAGCCTAAACCATTCTGTGATTCCATGATCCCCTGCATCCCTTCAGCTGTGACATGGCCCTGGTCCTCCAGCCTCTGCTGCCCAAGCCGAAGTGCTGCCTTGGTTCTTTCTTTTTTGTTTTTAATTCTTTTTTCCCTAAATGCATAACCAGTGCAGCTCATCCATATTTCCACCACCTTCTCCCTCCTGTTCTCGCACTGAAGTCTATAATGCTGAAATTATAGCATCCCTCTCGTCACCATGGCAACGCTCAGGGATGTATTTAAAAAAAAAATACCAGAAGCCCTCCAAGGATTATGACTTCAGTGAGGGATCAGGCTGGAGGGGAATCTGGGTCACGGCTGGAGCAGGCTTTTCTTCCAGGCTGTCTTCAGTAATTCCCCTTACAGTGCCCTGGGCCGCGTCAGGGCAGGGCAGAGCTGCCGCTGGCACCCATGGGTGCCCTTGAGGGGGTCCAGCTGCTGTGGGAGGTGCTGCCTCCCTCTATATGAGATTGCTTATTGCCCATGTACACTCTGGGAAAGAGCATCCTCTGCAAGCTCAGTATTCCCACCCAAAACTGAGGTGTTTTAACCAAGCCTTTTTGATTCCCAAACTCCTGGTGTCTGCAGGAGTGCCAGAGCCTTGCTCCCCCTCCACCCCGCTTTGTGCAGTGCAAGCTTTCTCTCTCATCCCCCAAAATAAACAAGACTTTTTTTATATACATTTTTTTACTCCTCTTCTTCTTTTTATTTTTTTTTTCCTCCCTTTTTCCACACCCCCAGAGCCGCTGTTGCTGGTGGCAGGGAGCCCAGACTCTGTAGGAACTCAGAAATGCTGCGAATCCAAGCCCTGGCTGCCCTCTCAGTTTCGCAATCCTTTGGAAGGGGGGAGAGAGAAGGAATAAAATGGGAGGGGATTTTTTTTTTCTTTATTAGAGATTTATAGACTTTCCCACCAGTAGGGACAAGGAGCTGGAGCCGAGCAGCCAATTTCCTACAGTAAGTTTCCAACACTGCTCCTCTCTGGCCTCTGCAAAACCCTCCGCAGCCTCGCCTATGGTGGGTTGGGTTGGTTAGATTTTTTGGAAAACCATCGGAAATGCTGGAGGGGGGGTTGGCAGGGTGAGGGGCTGCTGGTGCAGGGGGTGGTGGTGCGGCTCAGTGGGCCGGCACCTCCCATGGGCTAGGTGATGCTGAGGGCTGGGAAAAATCAGCTCAGGTGGCTTTGAGCTGTCAAAGCCTTTTTTCTACCTGTTTTTTGGTTGTATGTGAGCCCTTTGGCTTGGGCTTCGTGGTGGTGGTGCTCTGACAGCCACTCATGGCTGCTGGTCCCTCAGCCAGGCTCGGTGCTGTTGGGGCGTGATCCCTGCCGTCCTCATCCCCCTCGGCCATTTGGCTTCTCGAGGTTTGTGGTCCATTTATTTTTAGGTAATTGCAGTGTCCGGGCGCTGGAGAGGCCGGTCGGAACCACGCAGCCGGACAAGGGAGGGGTTTGTTGGCCAGTGTATTTTAAGCAGCTGGTTTCTTATAGGCGAGAGCTTGTCCAGCTCCTTGCACTGGTGTGGCGTGGCCCAGCCAATGCCACGGTGGCTCCTGTCCCCACAGATGCCCCTTTATCCATGCCTGGTGCTGGACATGGGGCAGGGTGCGAGGGTAGCTCCTGGCCCTTCTCTGCACCCTCGTGCAGGATCTGACCCTCTGCCAGTGCTCCTGCTGGAGGAAAAATCCTCCCTTAAGCTGTGCCTGGATGAGATCTGAGTGCTGGCAGCTCTGCTCCCAGTATCCAGTGATTAATGGGATTAAATTGGTGCCCCTAGTGAGGTTTTTTTATTTTGCATCTGGTTTTCTCAAGACTTTTTAAGTGGGGGGAGGCCGGGGCTATGTTGCACTGAGATCTGATTAGATAAGGGAGAGCTGCCTGTGAACAAAATTCCTACCGGATAATTATTTATACCTCCATGTGCGTCACTAATAAACATCTGGATCTGCTCCAAACATCTTCATTTGATTTGTTTTGTAGTCTCTCAACAGGGATGTTTCTCAGCTCCTCACCTCCCTCTTGTCACGTGGCTGAAATGAGGGGTGGGTTTGAGCAGTCTCCTCACTGCTCATGGGGCAAGCCCATCTCTCAGCGCCACCCTTGCCTCGCCCATTTGCCCCTTGACGTTAGCACTTTTGGGGCTGGTTGAACAAATTCCCACTCCTGGATTCCCATGATGGGGTGACAGTCACGTTGCCCTTTCTCAGGAGGAGAAAATTTGTGGTGCTGGTGGTTGCAGAAAAAAATATGATTGGTCAAAACAAGCCAAAAAGCAACCCCAGATGTGTTGCCTTCTATTTTAAACATCCTCGTTTGATTTGGGGGCGAACCAGACTCCTGACCTTTCGGAGCACGTGGGGCTGGAAGTCACGCCAAGCTCTCCAAGGCCAGGGCTGACTTCTTGCTCTGTTTGTGTAGAGCCAAGAAATTACTATTAATAACTTTCCCTGAATGAGAGTTGAGTACCTGCTTCCCTGGGGCTCCTTGGAAGGCTCCGGCTCAGGCGGATAACATCAACAGTCATTACGAACGGGACTGAGAGCATGGGCGCAGCTGGGATGCAGATGGGAAGGGACTGGTGTGGGAGGGGAGAGATGAAGGAAGCCTCTGGCTGGCTGTGAAGTGCCTTGGGCAGGGCTTGCAGGCGCCACGAGCCATTTTTTGTGTGTTCCCCTGCCCTTTTTACAGCCCTGGCTCCTCTTTGCACGAATGCAATGCAAAAACCATCCCGAGTCTCTGGAGCCAGCGGCGAATGCCAGCTCCATCCATGTTGGCTGTAATCTGTGTCTCACCTCTGCTGGGCTCTCGGGAAAAAATTAAAAAAAATAAAAAAGTTTCAGTGCTGCACCCAGCCTTAATCTCTTTAAACTGTATTTCACTAATCCTTCATTAGGATCTCATTGTGAGCTTGTTATCCCGTTAGGGCTGAGCCGTGCGTGGCGGCGCCCGCGGAGCCGGGTGGGAAGGGGCTGTGCAGGGCCACGTGCTCCACTGGGATGTGCCAGCGAGGTGGGCTCAGCTCCGCGGGGATGGGTGTCTGTGCTTCGTCCTGCTGCTGCTGGGGTGCAGTGGGTGCTGGGTGCTGGCGGTACCGGGGTCTTTGGTGTGAACTGTGGGGAAGTTGTTTCTGTTTACCTTCCCCTCTGTTCCTTGATGTGCCCATCGGGAGTGTTGGAGCTAGGGAGGGGGTGTCATGTAGGAAGCGCTGGTTTTGGTTTGTACCGAGGCTTGGTCAGTCTCTGGAGCATTTCTGGGAGCACCTGTAGCGCTGGGGCTGGGTGCCAAGGTCAGGGTTTTACCTGGGGTTATTATCCAGGAAGCTGGTGGGAGGTGATCCCAAGGGTCTCACCAGGAGCAGGGCAAATTTGGTGTGCACTGATGACCCTTCCCACTGCCACGGGAGCATTTGGGAAAGGGCATCAGTTGGACCCAGCATGAGCAGGCAGATTCCTTCCTTTAGTGAGAGGTGCTCTCCCGCTGGGAGGCTGCGCTGGTGCCCTGCTTGGTGCTGCCGGTGCCCTGTCCCAGGGGCACGGCCATGCCAGCACTCCGCAGCGCCCAGCCTTGGCATCCTCTCCTCCACGAAGGGACCTTCTCAAAGTGACTGGCAATGGCAACAGCTCTGCAGCACCCAGAGGGCTGGGATACCTGCAAGCCATGTTTCTGGAAGCTCTTGGAGGAGAAGAGTGGCCCTGCACGAGGCTATAGCCGGAGGAGTGGGAAGTCCATCCTGCCGGATAATGGAGCTGGACCGAGCCTTGCAGGCTGCGGTCGGCGAGAGCAGGAGATGGTCTGCAGAGCCGGTGCAGAAAGCAAAACAAAACCCACACACCCACACATTCCCACATGCGCAGGCACACACGGCAGCGAGCAGGCAGGGAGGGGATCTGCCGGCAGCCAGAGTCGAGACTTGAGTTAATTCGGTGGAAAATGAAAACCATTGCGGCAAGCAAGAAGGTTCCTGGCTTTTCTTTTTCCTTCCTCAAAGAAAACATTAGGTGGGATTTTTACCTTCCCCAGGTTTTGTTTCGTGCAGAAACGTGGCTCTGAAGAGGAGCCTGGTGGTTAAAAGAGTTGCTGCCTGTTCTGTGCTTTCCTGCCCAGCCTCCTCCCTGCCGGAAGGTCTCGTGGGCACATGTGTCACCATGTCCTTGTCCACTTCTGCAGTGGGTCAGGGGACGGAGGTGGCTCCTGTGACATTGCTCAGCAAGTGACAATGAACTCGGCTCTAAGCCTGCACGTGACTTTGCCCGAGAGCCTTGGCTGGCATTTACGTTAATGCACGTTTATTTGCCTCCGGGTTGGGGAGCATCTCTGCAGGTTGTACTTTTGGGCAGTGCTGGGGCACAGGGGCACAGGGAGGGGTTTGTGGCATCATTCACCTTTGGAAGATGGGGTCCTGCAGGGAACCCAAGCCGCTCAGATTTCGGGTGTAGGACTGACATACTCTGGTTCTTGCCGTGGCCGGGGCGGTGCTGAACTGATGTTCTTGACCTGTGCAGGGGCAGCAGGGGTCCCACTCATCCCAAGGGGCTTCCCCTCTACACCACAGCACTTTGGAATTGTGAAGTATTGCGAGATGAGACTTTATGCTGGCTTTCATCTTTCCAGAAAATGACAATAGTGAGGTCCAGGAGGACCAGATCCCTGGGGTTCGCTCTCCTTCTCTGGGTTTTGCAGCCCTTTGGGTTGCTCCCATTGGGGGCTTGGCTGTGGCCATGCTGACCCACTCCCCGTGGCTGGGAAGGTAGAGTTTTTCCAAATGCCTCTCTCCCCTTTTCCTGTGCCTATAATTAGCCCTGGCCCCCTGCCACCATATACTGTACGATCCTGGAAAGAGGTCATGGCTTTGCTGAAATTCTTGGGAACAGAGCTGCCTTTGCAGCTGGGAAAGCAGTGCAATTTCCAAGCAGATAAGAAATAGGGCAAATGCAGCTCTGTTCCCTGCTGTAATTTATGGGCTCTGGGGATGGCATCCAACGGCCTCCTCCCTCCTCTGGCTCTCCACGTGCTTGGGAGAGTCTGGATTAGTGAAGAGGTTCCAACTGGTTCCCAGCTCCGGCGTGCTGTCCAGTGGTGGCAGGTGAGGAAGATCCTGTCTTCTCCTGGACTGATGGGTCTGTTTTTCCCCTTCTGCTGGATCCTGTCGAGGTCTTGCCCAGGACTAGAGAAGGAAACAAACCCATTTTTGGATGTGCATGGTCCTTTCCACTTCTAAAACTTCTCATTTTTATGAACTTCCCCAGAATGGAACTTCCTTTGCAGCAGGAAAAGGATCATCTTGATCACCTTAAAAGTCTTTTCCAACTGAAATGATTTTATAATTCTGTGATTACACGATCTTTGGGCGGGTGAGGAATAGAACTTGGCTTTTCTCCCAAGGAGGGCGAAGCCCACAGAAGCAGAAGGGTCTGCAGGGGCTGGGGAGGGTTTTCCCACCTCCAAACCCTCCTGTGCAAACTGCTGAAAAACTCAAAGTGAAAAGAGTATTTTGAAAACAGAAAACTCCCCTCTTCAGAAAAGAGACAGAAACAGCAAAATCCCCTGTTCAGCAGTTTCCCAAAGTTTTGCTATTGTTTCTCTGCCCCTGTATAGTCATTCTGAGGAAAAACCAGATAAATCCACCCAAAAAGGACAGGACTGGAGAGCAAGGACTTGAGTTTCTGTTCCAGCCAGGACTCCACACGTGCTGTGTGCCCCTGGCAGCATCCTGCTGCTGAGCCGATCGTCCCTTTCCAAAGGAGAGATTAGCTAAAAAAATCATGAGATTAAAAAGCAAAACACTTTCCATTTGTTGTAATTGGCTTCTGGGCCAGTGAGCACCTTCCCTTCCCTTCCCTTCCCTTCCCTTCCCTTCCCTT
>WAAG01005994.1:100816-112262 GCA_013390105.1 Tichodroma muraria
TACCTCCATTTTGCTTTAGTGACTGAAGGGTTTTGAGGGGAAGAAGCACTGAGGGTGCTGAGGTCTGTGGGCTTCTGCTGGCTCCCCTTTGACAGCACTACGAGTTTTTCTGGTGATTCCAAGACTTGATAAACTCCTCTTCTTTTGCATTTGCTGTTGCCAGTATGTTCAAACTGGGAGTAGCATTTGGAATTTGGCACTTTTCCAAGGGTTACTGCTGTGGTTCTATTAGAGGGAGGTGATACTTGTACCGGCCGTGAAGGTTTTATTGCCCCACAGGGGACCGAGTTTTTTGGGGAGCACTGGGCAGTCTCCTATGGATTCATGCTGTTCAGTAGACTGATTAACCAAATTACGCAGAAATCTTATTTTTTCTCTGTAGGTGCCTATAAACCCCCTTCTGCTCCCCCCTTGCAATGGTGTACGTGGGGGGTGGTGTAGGAGTTGCTGACGACGGCACCGAATGTGCGAGTGTTTCTCTGCACCTCACTGGGGAGAAATATTTCAATCTTTTTGTTGTTGTTGTTGTTGTTTGTTTGTTCTTTTTTAAATAGTGGATCTGAAGTTTGAGGAGTAGGCGCTCTCCTCACAGAGATTTGCCAAGGATACAAAGGGAGCTGGGGCTTGAACTGGGAGATTTGGGTAACCCCAAAGATGATTTTGTCTCTGGCTCGGGGTGTTCCCCTGCTGGGTTTTCAGAGGCAGCTGGGTGGCAAAGCCTTGCTCCATCAGGATGCGACACCTGCTTTTCTGGATGCAGCCCTGCCTTTGCAGCCAGTGAAGAGCCACGTAGAGCCACGGGACTCAGAGTTTGTGTGAGGGGTCAGGGTTTGCACACTGGCTGTGAGGTGAACACCCTTTTTGCTTCCCAAGGCCGAGCAGCCCTGGCTCTGGCTCAGATTGTGTCTGTGCCAGGTGATTTTCCAGCCACTTGCAGGGGTTTGTCTGACAATGCTGCTGTCGATCACTGGCACTTCTGGGCTGCATGCTGGAGTGGGGCCAGGAGGGGTTGTTGAAGGGTGCTGGAGGTAGCAGCCCTGGCCATGGCTGGCTCCACTCCGGACACACTGGAGGGACCGTAGCACAACCCAGAATTAAGTGTGAGTCTGCCAGACTCTCCTCCCCACAAGGACCTCTCCTGTTTGCAAGTTGCCCTTACAAACAGGTTTGAAAAAAGCTCTCAGCTTCTAGCAAGGGCCGCAGGGCTGGGCCAGGATGTGTCCCCGTTCCCTGGAGTAGGAGACAGCAGCAAGGGGCAGGTGGAGGTTTGCCTGGTCCCCCTACCTCATATGTGCCCACCTCCTCCTTCTGCCTTTGCAGTGGTGTTGGAAGGGATTTTGGAGGATCATCTGGCAGCCCACAGTGGGAAAGCCCTCTGCCACCCCAGCACATTGCCCAATTGGAGCTGAGAGATGTCTTAGGACCTGCTACCATCTGTCAGAGCGGGGAGATGGATGGGCTGGAAGTTTTGGACACGGGTGACCACGTTTGTTTGGTTTCCATGGGGAGAGGCCAGGCCGAGTGACTGGTGGTAGCCTGAGCCGCCTGCCGAGGCTGGGCAATGGAAAAGGTCCCCATGGTTGGCAGTTCCTAACTCAGGTGATGGCAGAGCAAGGCCGTGAGGGGCCTGGGCTTTGCTCTCAGTGATGGTGATTGTCTCCCCCACCTGGAGCACACACTGCTTGGCCGCACCTCACCCCGTGGCCCTGGAGTTTGGACCTGTCTGGCAGAGCCAGAGCTGGGGCTGGGGCTGAGCTGGCCTCGATGCCAGCAGGGGTGGAGACACCCAGAGCAGCTGGGTTCCCTGGCTCTGGGAGGGAGAAGTGCTGTGTCTGCCTGGGGCAACTCCCATGGGGTCCTTGGAGACCTGCCCAGTGCAAGATCCTTCCCAAAGCGGGAGGTGAGAGGAGCTGGTGCTCAGTTGCCAGGGCTCCGTGTGCTTTGCCCATGCTGGGCATGCACACGGCAGCTCCTGGTGCCTTCCGTGAGCTGCTCGCATGGATCCACGTCAGTGCTGCAAACATGTGAACCCTGCCTGCGACGAGGCCGTTGGAGGTGCCAGGCTGGTGCTGATGTATGTAGAGTTGTGCTGGGATGAGATTGTGGGTGGGTCCTTTCCAACATCAGCCACCTGCTCCTTGTGCCCATCACCCTGCCAAGGCCTCCCAGACCTGCTGTCGTCCAGGGACAGCGGCGGCTCTCGATGTGTGTGTTGAAGAATCACACTCTGTGTTGATTTTCCTTCGGCTCTGATTGTGTAACCCATGGGTGGTTGTGTTGGTCAGTGGCCAGGGAGTGTCAGGGATGAATTGCTGGTGTATGTCAGCATGTGTTCAGGTGGGATTTCCACTCCCCCTTACCTCATGTGGGGTTTGTGTGGATGGGAAACGTGGATGGCTGGATGCATGGATGGCTGCATAGCAGTGGCAGAGGATCTGTCCCTCCATGTGACAGAAGGGAGAGCATGGAGAGACAGGTGGGCATTGGATCCCTGGTCTCTGGGGTGAGGCAGCAGCAGGCAGGAGAGGTTGTTGGGGTATCAGGAAGGCTTGTGGGGAGTCTGGGGGGCAAAACAGATGATTTCTGCTTTACCTCTGCCTTGGAAATGCCAGCAGAAGCTGGAACTGCAGATCTGGAGCAGCTGTCACTGCTGCTGCGGAGTGTCCTGCACCCCTGGAGCAGCACTTCCACATGGTGCTCCAGAGAGTATGGAGGGTATGAGCAGGATGGGGGCACCCGCAGCCCCTCTCGGCGCCTCTAGGATGGGTTTGGGTTGCACATGTCCCAGGTTGCCATGAAGTTGGATAAAATTAGTTCAGGAAAGTAAGCAGTGGCTGCTCCCATTGGATGTGGCAGTGTACCGGATGTGGCCCATTGTACCTGGACCCGGACCTGATACCCAGCACAGAGCCACTTGCTGTCCCCATCAAGGAAGGTGCCAGTGCCCTGGGCCCCCCAGGGCCGGTGCCAGCAGGTGGCAATGTGGCCTGAAGTATTGTCACTGTCACCGGGGTGAGGGCAAGCACTGGGTGCTTGGGGTACTCACTCACATTTTGGTGTCCCTGTGCTCTCATGGGAGATTCTGGGGTCAGTTTTGGGGTCTTCCTTGTGCTGCTGTGTCAGCAGGTTGGGACAAGGAGGGAGGCGAGTGGCTTGCTCAGGGGAGGAAATTGGGGTTTGGGGGATGCTTGTGTGTCCAGCTCTGCGGTTTGCTTCCCCTCTCCGTGCCTCAGTTTCCCTGCACTAGGAGGTGCTGGTGGTGTTGCTGGTGCTGGGACCACTCCATGCAGGCAGTCATGGTCCTTCTGACCAGCAGTTACCTGATGGACTGGGACTGCACTGTCCTGCAGCAGTGTCAGCCCCTGGACAGGCTCGTGGAGTGGGGACATGCCAGCTGGAGCCTGCCCAGGTGTGGGTACCTGCATGCCCGGGGGTATTTCTGCTCCCACCAGATGTGCCGGGTGCAAGGAGATGGGTGGCCCAGCTGTGCAGCGAGGGCAGAAGCAAGATGGGCGCTGTGAGCCAGAGGAAACCCCTGCGTGCCTCTTGCCTTGTGCTTCCCCTGGTGCCCCCAGCTCCCCTTGGTCACTGGTGTGGTGGTGCGTGGCTTTGCTCCGAAAGCCGTGCCGGTCCCCAGCCCTCCTACACCTCCAGCTGCCCCCACGTCCATACAGCTGGGGGTTTCAGTTCTGCATCTCCGCCGCCCAAGGGGAACTCAGCCAGCGAGAGTGAAACTCGGTGGCTCCAACGGTTGCACTTTTGCTGCCCCCCCGACACCCCCTCATGTCTCTTAGGTCCTGGCACGGCCGGCAGCCGCTGTTGCAACACATGCAGCGACAGCTGTGCCACTGGGCTGCTCTGACCTTCCCTGGAGCGTGGCTCAGCGAGCATGGAGAGTGGCTTCCAGCGCCCCTGCCCAAATCCAGGGGCTGGATTTGGTCCCATGCTGGAGCCTCCATGAGGCAACACCTCTGCAAGGTGACCTGGTGGAGCAGGGGTGTGAGCTCCCACAATCCCTACCCTGCCTTGATCTGGGGTACCTTCACTCCACCCCTCTGTGGGGTTTGGAGGAGCTCCAGTGGTGCTGGTCACACTCTGCATGTTGCCCATTGCATGTGCCCTTGGAACAGCTGGCTTGTGCTATCGTTCTTGGTCATTGCTCACCGCTGCACTGTCATCTTGGGCAGCCAAGCCTCCCGTGCCACTGGAGGTGGATTTCTTCCTCCTGGCCCCCACCTGTTCCCCTTCCCACAGCCCCTGGTGCTGTGCTGCTGTGACTCTGGCACCGCTGGATGGTTGGGAGCTGGGGTTCCTCACTGTGTTTAACTGCCCGCCTGTCCTGCCTGATGCTCCTGCTTGGAGTGAGATCTCTCCCAGTTTGTTCCTTCCCACCTCTTGGTGTCAAGCCAGAGGAAACCCAACTGGAAAAGGCTCAACAGGTCTAGTTAAACCCTGGGGATATTCCCAGTGGCTGGTGCAAACTGAAGGCTGGGTCATAACTGAGATGCTTTAGTTTCGTGGGCTGGGGAAATGGAGAAACATGGAAAAAAATGGAGAAAAATGGAGAAAAATGGAGAAAAATGGAGAAAAATGGAGAAACATGGAAAAAAATGGAGAAAAATGGAGAAAAATGGAGAAAAAAAGTACTTTTTTTTCTTTTCTCTTTTTTTTCTCTCTTTTTTTTTTATTTTGTCTGCTCCTTGCTGTTTTTGGGACTCCCTGAGACTGACATGGTACAGTTCTGGGGATTGGGGTCTGGGGTCTCCCTGGTTTGGGGCGGGAGTCCGTGAGCACCTGGCAGAGGGGCGGTGGGCTGGGTTGGGAGCCTGAGGTGGGGAAGTTCGGGTTTGGCATCCAAGTGTTTGCAGCCCGGAGCCCGTTGCTAGAGGAAACATGAAAAAAGAGGAAGGAGAGATTGTGGTCACGGCTCTTCCCCTCCGCAATCTGCGCCTCCCTCTTTGCCCCTTCAGCTCCAAAACTAGTTATTCTGCCCATCCATCTCCCCTTGACTTCCCAGCTGTGTGCTTGGAAGTCCTCATGACAGTGGCCATGGATTATTTATGTGGGGGTATTATATGTATATATCATGTAGGCAGGGGTTGTATATATTTGAGGTTTATATACATGGGAATAAATATATATTTGGGGGTTTATCTACACATATGGGAATATATATATGTTTGGTGGGTTACATATATGGGAATATGTGTATTTTAAGAGGGCTATATGTATGGGAATATATATATTTTGGGGAGTTATATATGTGGGAATATATGTGTTTGAGGGTGTAAGCAAAGACCGGCTGTGGCACAGGGGCTGCTAAGCATCAGCTGAGCAGATATCCAGGGAAGTCACCAAAAGCCATTCCTGCTCATCCTCCAGGATCCTTATGGGCAGGTTGGAGCTGCTTCCTGCTGCCTTTGCATGGCAGGTTGTGCCAGCCTAACTGTATCAGTTAAAAATGGGGGTCCCAGAAGATTCCTCTCGTTCTCCTGCCCTCAGGAATTTTGGTTTGTTACTTGGTGAAACCAAAGCCTTGGTTTTCAAATAGGAACAGTGTTAGCACCTGCTCAGCATTTCTGCCACAAAGCTGGACGTAAAGATTGTCTTGTCTTTACCCCTTTTTCTCCCCTTCTTTTTTCACTCAGAAAGGGGAATTCACTCGCCTTTGCCACCTCCATCCTTCCCCTATATGTTTTTTTCCCCTCATCTTATAAAATAACAGAACATTTTGAAAACATGATGCTTTTCTCCTTCCCTGGGCAGCATTTCTCTGTTTATAACAAGAAGGCTTTGAAGGCACATATGTGGGGTGAGAGCTGGGAGCTGCCCAGAAGCCCTGGGGGCAGCCAGTGGCCTGCCCCATCCCCAGCCCCTCACCGGGGCCTGCTCTCACTGTGCAGGTCAAATGGTCACCTTTTGGAATACTCCAGAGTTTCTGGGAGCAGTGCCAGGGTGCTCGCTTGGCGAGGCAAAGCAGACAAGGGAGCTGGCAGTGCCAGTGAGTGGGGGCTTTGCTCCTTTGTACCAGCTCAAAATGTTGCAAAATGGGGACATGGGGATTCACTGGGGTTTACTGGTGCTGGATGTACCACCAGGTCCAAAGGGCAGTGGCTTCTGCAGCTTGGGTGGGACGTGAAGCAGCCCTGGAGCTGTCGGGCTGGAGAGGGTCAGGACCTCAGGACTGTCACCCCATGTGTGCTATTCATCCCTGTCTCAGATGACACTGGGCTGCAACCCTGCAATGTCAGAGCTGCCTGCAGGCTGAACACCCCAAGACCAGTTCTGCTCCCCCTGGAGTTCCCCACCTTGGCCTGGCAAGGGCCAGCTCATCTGCCAGATTGGGTCGGCAAAGGCACTGCTGTTAGTTGTCATGATCTGGGGACTGTGGCATGGCCAAGGGCTGCATGGGGTCAGGTATTGTCCAGAAGTCGCCATTCTGATGGCCTGGTGGGCTGAGGGAGCCAGGGATGTGGCTCCTGCCAACCACCAGCCATGGGCAGTTCTGTCATTGCAAGAGTCTGTGAGTGGTGACTGTGTGGCTGTATTGGCTGTCCCATGGCACTGTGGGCATCCTGGAGCCTGTGGAAATGGACATTTCTGGCTTGCCTAGCAGAAACAGCTCTATGTACAGACATATGAGGTCTTGCCTGGCCACACGTCCCCCGTTGCATCCTAGTGGGCTGTAGAGCTGACCCCAAGCCCCCCAGAGCAGAGCCAGCCTGGGTGCAGACCTCGGCCACATCCTCCACTCAGCCTAGCCTGTGGTTCCCGGTCCACATGTGGCTCTGCCACCAGCCCTGCAAGGCACTGCAGTGCTGAGACCAGTGAGAGCTGCTCGGACTTCCAAGAAGAGATTCAGGAACCTGTTGAGAGACCCTTTGCATTAAACACCACTTCCCCCGTCCTGGCTGGGAGTGTGGCACTTGCAAGGTGGTGCTTCTTCTGTGGGTGTCCCTGTCCCCAAGTCATTCTGTAGGACACTGTTCTATACAGGGGAAAAAAAGTGGTGACAGATTGGTCTGGGCATAATGGGTGCAAGTGTGGCAGTAGCTGGAGCCCCCCATCCTTGGGGGGGATCCTTGTGGAAGAGAGACTCATCTCTCTGTCCTGATGAGGGAACCTCTGTGACAGGTCTGTTCGCAGCACCCCAGCCCGAGTGCTGTGAGGTTTGAGGCTGGAAAGCCGCTCACACCTCGGCTGTTCAGGGGTGTCCCCTCCGCTGGGCTCGTCGGGAGCGAGAGGAAGGTGCAGCCCTGGACGGAGCCACGCGCTCCTCGCTCCAGCTTTGTTCAGGCTGAATTTTGTAATGTCAGGAAATGAGCTGGCTGTGGGAGGGGAGGCAGCCGGGGGAGGAAGGCTGGTTTTGTGGTTGGAGCGGAGGATGAGGATGCCGGAAAGCTGAGCACAATTCCTCGCTCTGTTGCAGGTGCTGGGGGTGAGGCTGCAGCTTGGGAGCTCGCGGTGCGTTTGAAGAGTGGGGTGCTGGCCTCTGTGCCTCAGTTTCCCTTTTGTTCAGCACTGTTCCTCTCATGGGAGTGTGCTGTGGTGATGGGCTCTGCACAAATGCCAGATGGTTGCAACCACCGGTAGATGACCAGCACAAGGCCGGCTGAAGCCACCGGGCTTTTCCCCATGGGTCTCCTCCCATCTCCCAGTGGTGAGTGGGATGAGTTTAGGAGCTGCGTTTCCTTTTGGGCCATGGCAGCTTCTCCTCGGGCCAAGCACGCGTGCTGCGTGCGTTCCCTGGGAGAGTGTCTGAGCAAGCGGGTCAGTGCTTTTTCTTGTGGGATGTGCATGAGAATCTTCCCAGAAAACACAAAGTTCACTTAAACTTTGAGCAACTCTCTGCCGGCCACGTTGTCGGTCTGGGCCACATCCCTCATTAATGTTAACTTTTGGTTTATGATTTGTTTCATTCCTGAACTCCTTTTAATTTCTTTCTCTATGGTCTCACTGGGATGCTTTCTACATTGCATAGCCCCAGGGCTCCTGGTTCCCTGGATCCCTGCAGGTGCCTCGCCAGGTCCCACCCAGCCTGCATGGCCCTTGCAGTGATGCTAAGGATCAGGGCAGTGCAGGGGTGGACCCTGCAGCCCCTGTCCCATCAGACAGATCTGCAGGGGATACTGGGCTCCCCTCGCTGTTCCCTCCATCCGGCTATGCCTCGATGGGACATGTGGGGAGTCCTGTCCTTGCCTCTGTCCCCTCAGACTGACGGCTGCTTGCTTTGTCTTTGCAGTTGGATTGAGGAGCGGTGGCTGCAGCTCATCCCTGGCAGGAGCAGAAGATGCAGGAGGCTGCGTAGCAGGTATGGGGGAAATTCCAGACTCTGGGTTCCTGCCTTCCCTTTGGGTTTGCTTGGCCACGTGTGTCTCCCCTGCTGCAGGCTGGGAGCAAACAGAGGATGCAGCTGCATGCAGCTCAAGGGTCTCAGGCTCCCACAGTGGTGCAGACAGGACCCTGCAGCCCTGCTCCAGTGACAGGAGTGAGCTTTGGTGCTGGAACACCCTGCTCCACTGTGGACACAGTGGACACTTTTGGCACAGGGAATACCTTACTCCACTGTGCACCCCTCACCTGCTCTGCACACAGGGTTCCTGGTGTGTGGGATGGGGCAGGGAGATGGCACCCAACAGTGGATGCCAGTGCTGTTCTCCAGTGCCCATCTTCCCCTTCACTTCCCCATCTGGCACAGCTCTGATGGCTCCCAGCCATAGCCACAGCACTGATTTGGGGCTCTTCGGGTGTTTTGCAACACAGCCCCGTGTATCAGTGCAAAGCAGGGTTTTCCCGTCCTGTTTTCTCCCAGTGTGGACAAGACTTGTGGCCAAATCTGCTGTTATTTTGTTCCTTGCATTCCTCTGAAATAAGGTGGTGCTGTGAGAGGGCCTCATGTCCAGGTTTTCTTCCTTTTCAACCTTCTTGGACTGTTTATTGCTCTTACAGTAAATGTTTGTGTCTCCTGTGTCTGCAGCGAGGTTGTGGTACAGACACTACCGCGGGCTGGTTTATGAGGGCTCTATGGTTTCATGTAATGCATCTTCTGTACCTGAGAGTGAAATCAATAAAAGGAAAGATTTTTAAAAATAATATGCCCCCAGCTCCTGAACGGAAGGGTCTCTGTCACGGCTGCTTAGTGAGCAGTTTTGTGCTGGCTTTTTGTGCTGGAGAGGGGGCAGGTAATTTATTTGGAGGCCTGGTGGTGGGAGATGCAAGGTCAACACCAAGGGCTTCATCTGCTGATAGAAACCAAGAGCGGCTCCCCAGGCTGGGTCAGGGGGAGTGTGGCAGAAGGGCCCTGCTGTGTGCCAGTGGTGCTTGGTATGGGCCATGGTGTGCCAGGGAACAGGAGGGTTGGAGGGCTCGGCCGAGTCTGTCCCGCTGTGGCCGAGCTGAGTGCTCCGGGAGTGTTCTGGGGGCTGGTGTGGGACCAGCTCTGATCCACTCGCTCTAGGCACAAATGCCTCCTAGCTAAGGGGCACGTGTTTGCGTGTGGAGAATGATTACTTGGAGTGTTGGGGCGATGGGTCTGTGTGCCGTGGGGTGTGCACGGAGGGCAGGACCCTCCTTGGCTCCCGAACACCGTGGTCCCAGTGCACCGTGCACGTTCTGTCCCCCAGCCCGGATGCTGGTGGGCGGTGGCAGGATCTCTCGGTAACTGCGTTCTCCCCCACATCACTGCTTGCTGCTGGAGACACGATGCCCAGCTCTGCCAGCTCCATCCTGACCACTGACAACAGCTCCTTGTTTTCTAGTTTCGCACAAATTCTTGGGTTTTGGGTTGGCAGTGTCCTCCTGCAAAGCCCTCGTACTGCCACTGGTGCCAGCACAGAGTTTTGAGCATGGAGGAGCAGTTAGTGATTTCTGCAACTGCAGAACTGCTCGCTCTAAGGAGCAGCTCAGCAAGTGGTGCGCTCGGGGAGGAGGATTTTGAAAAGCATCTCTGGGGACTGCTTTAAGACTTGTCCCCTTCGCTCTGCAAGTGACAGGAGCTGAGCAATTAGAGGAGCAATATTGACCCAGCCTCGGAAGCGTGTGACGGCCGGCACCGGGCAATTTAATCCCAGTGAAGCCACGTCCTCGTGTCCTGGACGTGCAGCATCGCTGCCTGCAATCAATAGGCATTTTGTCTGAGGCCAGCCCCGTTTGAGGTGAACCAGGCAAACCTTCTTCTGTGACAGAAGACTCTTCTAGGGCCTGTGACCTTGATTGAATCGACTCTTTCATGTCCTGAAGATCTTGCTGCAGCCATGCTCGGTAAATCATGTGTTTGTCCCTGCATGCAGGGTCTGTGCCACCCTGCTTCTCTCCCAGTGAGATTTTGTAGCCTGAGGCTGATTTCCAGCTGCTTGGGAAGAGCCCTTGGGTCACCAGGTCTGTTCTTCTGCTGAGGCCTTGCCGGTGTTCTCCTGAAGGTTCATTGGTAACTGGAGTTTGCAACTTCCAGGCTCCCAACGTGCTCGAGGTGTGAGTGTGCCCCCTCACCTGGCACCTGGCCCTTTGCGTCTGGCCAGATCCTCTGTATCTCCAGGGAGAGCTTGTAAAATCCAGCCAGTGGGTGCACTGAAACCAAATTCCCACTCGTGACCCTTTTGGATATGGAATACTGAATTTGGTAAAGCAGTGGGTTCCTGCTGTGTTTGCCGCAGCTGAAACGTGGCTGAGCTGCTGGAGGTCACCTTTCCAGTCCCCGTGGAGCTGGGTGGCCTTCTCTGGTCACGGCTCTGCCCTGCGCTTTGGGTTCTGAGCTCATCCGCTATTTTGCCACTGGCGGGGAAAAAAAAACTTTCTTCAAAGCCCTTTTCCCTTGGGGAAAAGCCAGCTTGGTCAGAAACGTCCGCGCAGAAATGTCATCTGACCCAGCAGCTGGCTCACGCCTCGCCGGGGGTCCTGCGGCGTCCACTCCGCGTCCCAGTCCCGCCGCGGCCCCGCGGTTGGGCTGCCGGAGGAAGCGAGCCCGGGCGCTGGTTTTGGCAAGCTCTGGCCGCTCCCTTCCCCCCGCAGGCTCCACCACCCCCTCCTGCCTCCGCATCTGCCTCTGCCCTTCAGCTGCCGCCGTGCACCCCGGCGGCCCCGATCGGGGTTTTGGGGGGGCTCGGGGGCCGGCCGGTGGCCTGGGCAGCGGCGAGGGCGGTCGGGGATGGCGGCTCCATCCCGCGCTTCCTCCCTGCCGCCAGCGCGCAGCAGCCGTGGAGAAGGACGCAGCCACCCTGTCTCCTGTAAGTACCTCTCACTCTTTCCACTGGAGAGTTAAAATTAGCAACTTCTTTTTTTAAAGCAGGCGTCGCTTTAAACCTCGCCAGCCCAATTGGGTTTCCTTTAATTTTCCCCCTCCCCCGGCTCCTTTTCTCTTGTTTTTTATTATTTTTTTTTGTTGTTGTTATTGTTCAACATGTGCATGCATTTTTCTCCCTTTTTATTTCTTTATTATTTTTTATTTCCC